>CM036757.1:44119275-44129275 GCA_020796225.1 Arion vulgaris
GACTTCTTGAACGTCGCATGGGCGATCTAGAATCCAGAGTACTCCGGGATTCCAGAGGCTCCGGGACCACCAGCGGACAGAGTCACCACCTCCGGAATACTCGGTGTGTCTTCCCCGCCCTCAGAGGGCAGTGGTGGTCAGCGAACATATCTCCACTGCAATAGATGTGGTAGAGAGGGACACAACATTGATAACTGTAGATGTTCCCCTTTAAATGGGTGCCACTCAGGGCGAGGGGCACGACCCTGGGTGCCCGAGAACAGGGCCCGGGACCGACGCTGGTAGGTGAACTCCCATTACAAGATGTCTGGATTGGTGGGAATCGTTTCCGGTGTCTTATTGACACTGGTTCCCAGGTCTCGGCTCTTACAGAGAGTTGTTTTCGTCAATTTTTTCCAGCGTCTGCTTTAAATGGGGATAATTGGGTGCAGCTGAAGGCTGCAATGGTCTTCTATCCCTTATTTAGGGCATATGATGGTTAACATCGTGTTATATAGTACCTATCTAAGGGATTGTGGTTTTTACGTTTTTAAGGACACTCCTCACGGACCAGCTGTGAGTATCAGGCCATCATTGGTACAAATGTCCTGGGCCGTTTGAGGTTGTTTGAATCTATTCTGGATTCTCTAGTAAAACCTGCCCCAAGGAGCGTGGTGCCAGCTTCTCTTCCAGCCTTTGTTTGGTCCGGGAAGGGAAAGAAATTACATATTAGGGCGAATTCTCTAACAGTTGTTCAGGTCAGGATCAAAGATAGGGGTAGAATGGGGAAACAGGTTCTCTTTGAAGCTAATCGTGTTTTAATATGCAAGGGTATCATGTGTTGCAACACAGTTACGCAGTTAAATCGTAGTATATGTGCCATTCATGTAATAAATATACCAATGAAAATATTTTATTGTCAAACGGTACTGTGGTGGGGACTGTCTGTGAGGTGGACTCCGCTGGTGATCTGAGTTTTGATGTTCTTTCTGCAACTTCTGTGGAATGTTCCATGTCTTGCAAGGACAAGTCAGGGTTTGTTAATGCTGCTGATATGGGGGCTGGTTCATGTCGATTTCACTTTGATAATATGTACGGATCTGCTGCTCAAAAGACCGCATTGTTATCCTTGTTGGAGAAATACGATGATGTCTTTTCCTATAGCGACTCTGATGTGGGATACGCTGATAAGGTTCGACATTAGATCCGGTTATCCCAGGACACCACTCCAATTAAACTGCCGTATAGGCGGATTCCCCCTGCGTTCTACTCAGAGGTTCAGAGTCATATTGCGGATCTTCTTCAGAAACAGGTTATCCGTGAGTGTCAGCCCTGGGCCGCACCAGTGGTGTTGGTCAAAAGAAGAACGGGTCTTTACGCCTATGCGTGGATTATAGAGAATTGAACAAAAAGACAATCAAGGATGCATACCCGCTACCTCGCATTGATGATTATCTGGACTCTCTGGGCGGTGCCAAGTTATTTTCCACCCTCGACCTGACTGCAGGTATTATCAGGTAGCGATGGCGCGGGAGGACATAGAGAAAACTGCTTTTTGTACACCCTTCGGATTGTACAAATATACCCGTATGCCAATGGGTCTGACAAATGCTACTGGAACCTTCCAAAGGTTAATGCAAAATTCTGTCTGATTTTATGTTTAAATCTTTATTGGTTTACTTGGACGACATGTTAATTTTTCAGGAAATTTCGAGGAACATTTGGTTAGACTAGGTAATGTATTAGAGAGAGTACGGAAAATAGGATTGAAAATTAATCCTGATAAATGTGTTTTCTGTAGAGACAGAGTGGACTTCTTGGGACACACTATTTCTAGTGGTGGCATTGCTACACAGCAGTCCAAGATTTCTACAATCCAGCATCTTAGCGTACCCACTAGTGTAAAGCAAGTGAGAGCTTTTCTGGGCATGGCTGGGTATTATCGGAAGTTCATCCCCGGTTTTTCTAGTGTAGCCAAACCTCTACTGGACTTGGTCAACGACAGTGATTGTCTTGGTCAGTCGCCTAAGAAGAATAGACAACGGAGATCAAAAGAAACATCGAGCTTTGAATGGAGCAGTGAATGCGAGAGCTCATTTCGAGCCCTTCAAACCAAGTTGACCTCCACGCCAGTTTTAGGGTTTCCCGACTTTGGAATACCATTTGTTTTGGATGTTGATGCATCCTATAGTGGTCTGGGGGCAGTTTTAAGTCAGGTACAAGGAGGTATTAGTAAAGTCATAGCGTATGCTAGTAGAACTCTTCGCAGAGAAGAAAAAAACATCAAGAGTAGTTTAAAATTGGAATTATTGGGGTTGAAATGGGCAGTAACTGAGAAGTTTCGTTCTTATCTTTTAGGTAGTAAAGTTATTGTGTTCACAGATAACAAAGGCCTGACATTTTCCAATAGGGCACAATTGGGTGCTATTGAGCAAAGATGGCTGGCACAGATGGCCGTCTTTGATTATGAGATAAAGCACCGTCGGGGTTCGTTAAATAGAAATGCAGATTTCTTGTCTAGTTATCCACCGCCCACCGCACCAGACGAGACGGATTGTGGGGCAGTGTCTGAAGATGAGGATATTGAGTTAACCTTGCCATTTTTTCTCCACCGTCTTCCAGTTGTGATTTGTCTGTACAGGCGATGGATATCGCGCATAATAGACAGTCGGGCCCTTATGGTTTGACAGAGCTGAAGCTTTTGCAGCGACAGGATCCCGCGCTTCAGGTAGTAATAAACGCCTTGGAGAAAGATACTCCGGTAGACACAACCGGCTGGTCGCGGGAGTCACAGCGACTGTGGTTGTCCCATGACGCATTTGCATCCAAAAGGGTACTTTGCATGAGAACTGGTGAGGACACTGGGCCTGATGATTTGAAAATTATTTTACCTCACTCTCTGCGTCAGTTAGTACTGTCATCCATCCATGAGATCGGCCATCAGGGGCGTGACAAAACGTTAGCGTTGGTGAAATCCAGTTTTTTTTGGTGTGGTATGGCAGGGGATGTTAGTGATCGGGTGAAGTCCTGTACTATTTGTAATCTGACTAAACCGCCTAAGAAGATCACCACTACTTACGGCCATATAGTGGCCACCCGTCCGTTGGAAATGGTGTCCATGGATTTCATTGAATTACCGCGAGATTCATGCGGGTTCAAACACGTATTAGTGCTGACCGATGTGTTCACTAAATATGTGGTCGCCTATCCTACCCTGGATCAAACCGCAAAAACAGTGGCGGAAGTCATTCAGTCCCGATGGATGCCAGACTTTGGAGTACCCAGTAAATTGCACTCGGACCAGGGAAAAGGATTTGAATCATCCATTATATCGGCACTTTGCCAGAAGTATGGGATTAAAAAGTCCAGGACCACTGCGTATAATCCAAGAGGCAACGCCATATGCGAGAGGTTCAACAGAACATTGTTAGCCATGCTTCGTTCATTGGAGGACTCGGCTAAGTTAGAATGGTCTCGCCATGTGTACAGTGTTGTCCTGGGTTATAATATCACTCCACATACGTCCACAGGGTGGTCACCATATTATTTACTTTTCGGTAGACACCCCAAATTGCCAATTAATTTTATTATTGATGATTTGTTTCGCCCTGATGTTCCGGGAGCGATGATATGGTTCTCACCAAAATAAATTGGCAGAAGCGCATAGAGATGCAAGTGACCGTTTAGCCTGGCTCCACAAAAAGGACGATAATAATCAGGG
Organism: Arion vulgaris; assembly: GCA_020796225.1. Taxonomy (NCBI): domain Eukaryota; kingdom Metazoa; phylum Mollusca; class Gastropoda; order Stylommatophora; family Arionidae; genus Arion; species Arion vulgaris. The sequence goes on from CM036757.1 coordinate 44,122,976, forward strand.
TATCATTGATATCGTACCTCTGAATACCTTGGTACGTCGCAGAATAGGCCATAACAGGGACACCAACAAATTGGAAAACCTGTATTCTAGGCAGATATATCGAGTGGTCCAGAAGCCTGATATTCAATCAGGTTATTATGTGATCGTTCCAGTTGATGGTATGGGTCACTCTCGGCTGCTAATATCTGGCCGTCACATCAAAGATGTGAAACTTGGAGCATTTTTATAAGTTATGCAATTCCCTGACCAAGTGTGTGAAATTGAATACTGTAGTGGTTATTGGATTCTTTATTTGTTTTTTCGCTAGTGCCGGTTATTTAAACGGAAGATTCCTGACCGTAGCAGTCAGTATGGCGGGATGAGGAGAAAGAAAAGGTGGCCTAAGTCCTTCCTTGGAGGAGTCACAGAAGAGAATTTAAAACGGGAACAGGTTCTGGGTACGCCTGTGCAAGAGTCAAATGAAATACCGGTGTCTCGTTCATTACTTTCAATTGCTTGAGTTTCTGCAATGATGACTCAAAGATGTAAAACATTTTTGAATGTAATTTACTCCGATAAGGTTTACTCCTTTGGTATATAAAAATTGGAACTCAAATGTTAGGTGGTTGATACTATTTGAGTTGTTGAGTGGACACTGAAGTCTCTTCGACTTCAGTTTCTGCAATGTTGACTACAATAAGTGGAATATTGTGGAATTTAATACCTCGTTGAGGTTGTGCTGTGTCGAATGAAATATTTGACACATTTGGAATTGTTACTTTATTCCTTTGGGGTGATTTTATTGCCTCCTGAAGGTTATATGAGGTCGATCCGAGTGTTTCGGATCCTTGGAGTTATGATTTGTTAATTTGCGGATTTGGTGTGGACTTGCGTCTCGTGTACGTAATCCTACACTTTGATGTGTTAATTATGTTAATAAGAAGATGGGAATTTTAACAGGAAGGTTAGGTGTTACTGGAGCAGTGTTGAATAATGGACGTTTATAATGGAGTTTCATATTTGCAGCTCATTCATTCCCTGGGATTGGGGGATAGTTAATAATACCTCGTGGAGGTCTTATAATGTTGTTGGTTGAACATTATGTATGTTTTTGTGTGCAATATATTGAATATTTTGAGAGATTGTTCATTCCCTGGAATCGGAGTTGGTTATTATTTCCTCACCGAGGTCAGATACTGTTGGTAATTTGGGTAGTATAAAGAAATGTTTTAATACAATGTTCAGTTAGTAACTTGTTTTTTTGTTTGAGATTTCAGATAGTGTGACAAGACTCTGACATGCAAGAAAGACATAGTGATAGTGACATACTGATGCGACAAACACAACTGGGGAGTGATTATTATTTTAAATCAAATATCGTGTTGACGACCCGGACATCACACAATTTGGATTTTTTATAACTCTGTTAATAAAAATTGCTGCTGATCGCGACTCACCTTGTGGATTTTTTATACCACTCTGTTGATGAAAAAATCGATGTCTGACTGATCAAAAAAACCAAAAGAAGGAATTTTTATAATTCTGTTACATCAAAAATATCGTTTTTGACTGACCAAGAAACACAAATGTGATGTCTTATCCATTCTGTTATATAAAAATGCAGTCTGTGTAAGACATAATCAATGTTTTAAATTTTTTAATGACAAATATCCTTCTGACTGATAAAGAAAATACTGGATTTTTTTACCATTCTTTAGATGACATATCGTTTTTGATGACCAAGACAAAACACAACTGGGGGATGTCTTATACCATTTTGTTAGAGAAAAAATTTTGTTTCGCGATCAAGACAACACACAACTGTGGATGTCTTTACCATTTGTTAGATGAAAAACATCGTTTGACAAACCCAAGACAACACAAAACTGGGGATTCTTACCATTCTTTGATGAAAAAATCGCTGTCTGTATAAAGACATCACAAAACTGTGGATGTTTTTTACCATTTTTTTTAGTGGGAAATATCGGTCTGACTATCAAGACAACAACAATTGGGGATGTTTTACCATTCTGTTAGATGACAAAATCGCTGTCTGTCTTATAAAGAAAAACAAAACTGGGGGATGACTTTTCCATCTTTGATGACACATTTCTTTATGAAAGAAATTTAAATGAGTTTTACCTTCTCTAAGATGAAAAATACCCTTCATGATCAAGACAACCCCAAAACGGGGATATTTTATATCCTTTGTTAAAAAATATCTTTGACTTATCAAGAAACACACAAGGGGGGTTTTTATTTCTTTAGATGAAAATATCAGATGGAAATAAAATGTGGATGTTTTATACCAATCTGTTAGATGCAAACGCTTTGATAAAAAGAAACTAAAACGGGGGATTTTTTTCCTTTCTGTTGATAAAATTTATCCTTTCTGACTGCAAGACAAAACCTGTAGGGTTTTATACCATTCGTTGATGACAAATATTCATCACTGATCAAGACAACACACAACTGTGGATGTCTTTACCATTCTTTGATGACTATCGTGCCCGACTAACCAAGACAACAAACCCTGGATGTCTTTACCATTCGTTAGATGACAAATATCGTGTCTCACTGCCAAGACAAACCTTGGATTTTATCCATTCTTTAGATGACAAAAATCGTGTTTCCTTGCGTTCCCCCCTACCGAGGGACCAATTCCTGAATTTAACTGTTGTTTTTGGGACTCTTCCTCCCCCGCGGCTCGTGTTTGGCCAGTACTTTCGATCCCTGCTAAACGTTGACAGTCTTAAGACGTGTTCTCCCGTCATGTTTTGTTTGCATGGGCAGGCTAGGTCCTTTTAAATTTTTGGCGTGGGCTCTGACTTTTTGGGCGGTGGAGGAAATATGGAACTTGTTCACTGCGCGGGGACCATATAACCGTCACGTCTGGTACTGCGGGGGGCTTTTTCCCACCTTTTATAAAACGAAAGTGGTTTTTTGATTTCATAGCTGATCCGAGATCAGTCTGGGGTGCCCCCTTTGGGAGCTTTTCGGCCGCTTCGTTTCCCCAATGTTTCAGTGTGACGGTCCACGATGAAGGGTTGGTGCTTTAGTTCGCGAGGGGGCGTTTTACTCATTCATCTCAGTTTTTCCAACGCATTTGAGTGCCGGAACCGGGCATCGGTGAATATCACGACCTGTTTCGGGGGTTTCTTCTCCAAACTTTCCCCCCTTTTTTAGCCTCGCCCCGCTCGGTAGTTTTTATATTTGCCAGTTCTCGCTTTTGACCGTGACTTTCGGAGATTTTAACACTATTCTCCTCCCCATCCTTTTGCGTTTTTTCCGACCGTCCGGGGACCCCCCACCATTTCAGGACCTGATTTTACTCTTCCTTTCAGTTTTTTTGTCGAGGGTTTTTGGTCCCTTTTTCACATTAGCCTGGGATTGATTCTGCGCAGTTTTCCATGGCGGGCACTTTTCGATTGCCGGGGGTTTTGCTTTCAGGCGACTGGGGGTCTGTGGTCATGTTAGAATTCCAAAAGTTGATCTCTATTTTCCCCTTCCGGGTTGAAAAATTCTTTCGATTGATGGGTTCGACGTTTTGGTTTTCCCAAGTACTACCTTTCTTTTCCTTTCACTTGGATGTGTGATGGCCCCACGCCTTGAGGGGGGGTTTTTGGGCCCCGGAAAACGTGGCCCGGTTTTTTACCCTACTTTTGAATTTTTTTCGACAGCCCACCCCCCCCTACCGCCTTTTGGACCGGTCCACTTACCAGAGTAAAAAGGTTTTTGAATTTGGTTTGTCCCCCTTGGAACCCAGTTTTACATTGTTTGCCTATGTCTCGCTTTGCCAGCTTTTGATCTGGGGGGACCGTCAGCTTTCTGTCGAGTGTGACTCCCCAGGCGTTGGGGTTTTTTTTTCGGAAGGTTCTGCCCATTGACTTTAAGCGTTATCTTGAATCCTTTTTATTTTGGGAGAACACAGTGTAAGTGGTTTAAAGGGTTTTTTTTCATATTCCATTTTTCGACCACCGGTTATTTAATGGGCCGTCGATTTTTTTGTGGGATTACTCTTTTGCCCATATTGCCGGGGGTCGGTATAAAGGCAGGGAACTCGTTCGGGCATGTTGAATGTCTGCGAAGCAGAAAGATCGGGAGGACCCCCTGGGGGCTTTGCCCAGTGTCCTTCTCTTTTTCCCCAACCCGAACCCCTGCTGTTCTGTTCTCGGTTTTATGACCCCTGACATTCTTCCTTTACGCCGAGGGGGGAAAGTTTTAGCCTTAAACCTTTTTCCAGATTAAAAAAAAGCCTTCTCCATTTACCAAGACCCCATTTGTTTCTTTTTTTAAAGTCCCCGATTCCCCGAAATGTAGGTTCGATCCTTTGGGGTCTGTATCTCCAAAAACCCCCTTTTTGTTAACCCCCTTTTTTCCCGGCCGATAAGGTTTTCCCATGGGAAAATTCCCTTTATTTTGGGGGTTTTTGGTTGTAACTTGGGTCAAATTTTTTTTTGCCCGTTTTGGGTGGGCCCCGATTTTTTCCCATTTTGGGGACTATGCCTTTTTTCCATGTTGAGAAGGCCGAGAGCGACCTTTCCTGATTCCCCGGGTTTTTGCATTTATTGGGATCCATCTTTTTTGGGGGGACTTTTTGGGTTTCAGGTCCCCAAAGCCCTTCCGCTGTTCTGGTGAATTTGTCCGTTAGGGGAATATCTGCTTTTCCTGTGGAGAGCCCCAGTTTTTTTTGGGATCAACTTTTTCCTTGCTTGCCCCGCGACTTCCCTATTTTGCATCAGGATGTTTGTGCTTCCACCCGAACCATTTTTTGTTTGTTCAGGCCCATAGGTGGTCTGCTGGTTTTTCATCGTCAGCGTTTTGGGCCAGCTTCCACAGTTTATGGCCGTCCCTATCGAGGTTCGGGGATTCGGTTGTTTTGACCCCAATCTGTCTCGCCGCTGTTTTCCTCTCTTCTGTATTTTGCTGCTGCCGCCTTGTAGACAGTGTTTGTCTCCACTGACTGTGCATGCTCTGCCTCACCCCTTGTCTTCTCAAGGTCTTTTCAAGCTTGAACCCTGCGGGTCCAGTATGGCTTGTAATCCTTTCGTGCCCTCTGGGGATGGTTTTACCATTTTTAAGATGACAAACTTTCTGACTGATCAAGACAACACACAACTGTGGATGACTTTTACCATTCTGTTAGATGAAAATATCGCTGTCTGACTAACCAATACAACTAAATTTGGGGATGTCTTTTACCATTCTGTTAGATGACAAATATCGCTGTCTGATTGATCAAGACATCACACAACTGATGTTTTATACCATTCTTTTAGATGTCAAATATCGCGTCTGACTGATCAAGACAACACACACTGTGGATGTTTATAATATTCTTTTAATGACAAATATCGCTGTCTGACTGATCATTACATCACACAACTGGGGGATGTTTAATACCATTCTGTTAGATGATAATATCTTTTCGACTGAACAAGACAACACACAACTGTGGATGTTTTATACCATTCTGTTAGATGACAAATATCTCTGTCAGACTGATCAAGACAACACATAAATGTGAATGTTTATACCATTCTGTTAGATTACAAATATCGCTGTATGACGAACAATAAAACCCAAAACTGTGGATGTTTTATACCCCCTGTTGATGACAAATATGCATCGACTGATAAAGACAACACACAACTGTGATGTTTTTTCCATTCGTAGATGACAAATATAGCTATCTGACTGATCAAGACAACACACAACTGTGGATGTGTTATAATATTATGTTAGATGACAAATATCGCTGTCTGACTTATCATGACATCACACAACTGTGGATGTTTATACACTCTGTAGATAAAAAATATCCTGTCTGACTGAACAAGACAACACACAACTGTGGATGTTTACCATTCTATGAACAAATATCTCTGCCTGACTGATAAAGACAACCCAACGTGGAGTGTTATAATATTATGTTAGATGACAAATACCCTTGTCTGACTGATCAAGACAACACACAACTGGGATGTGTTATAATTATGTTAGATGACAAATATCGCTGTTGATTGATCATGACATCACACAATTTGGATTTTTTATACCATTTGTTAGATGACAAATATCGATGTCTGACTGATAAAGACAACCAGCAACTGCAGAAGTTTTATACCGTTCTGTTACATCACAAATATCGTTGGCTGACTGACCAAGACTCACACAACTGTGGATGTCTTATACCATCTGTTATGCGACAAATATCGCAGTCTGATGATCAAGACACCCATAACGTAGATGTTTTATACCATTCTGTTAGATGACAAATATCGCTGTCTGACTGATCAAGACAATTTAACTGTGATGTCT
>CM036757.1:44134275-44396775 GCA_020796225.1 Arion vulgaris
AGGCCCAGCACTAAAAGCACAACATAAATAACGCCATCACCACTATAGTATTCCATTTCACAGACCTGATCCTGGAATCCACACGATCCACACAATCCTTTCCATGAAACGACGCATTGTTCCCACAACCAACAAAATGTTGGTTAAATTGCACGCCTTTTGCGCATCAGAATCAATTATCACTGGCTCGGTACGCGTCCATAGTTAAGAAAATTACGCGAATTATCGCAATTAGTATTTCGCTCATAATCTGAGCTCAAGATTTATTATCAGACCCATGCATTCTTAAAACAATACGTAGTGATTTGTGTTTTATTTTCACTACGTTCCCTGCTATTGTCTGCTGGAAGACAAACATTGTTTGCATGCTCACAGGCACAACTGGATTCCGGATCATTTTGCTTCTATCTTGGTTGCTGACTCTGAGTGACCTCAAGTTCATGAGTTGACACCAACGTGTTGTCACTGGATCGACACGCAAATAAATCCTTCAGCATTAGGTACGGGCGAAATTTGCTCCCGATTTAACTCCTCTTCTGTCCTCTAATGATGGCCCTGGACCACCTTTCTTTTCTCCTTGTCATTACAGATTGGCTTCCACAGTCACCCTTACGTTTCAGCAAACACCGCCTAACCCAGGCCCACTAACGCTCGATTAAATTTCTTTGAATTAACCTGGACCTTTTTATTTCTTCCACGTCGTTTCCCATTTACTTTAGCATTGTTTGATTTCTGAACCACTGATTCAGTAAATAGAGAACTCAAACGAGTCGGCAACATCTTCCTGGACCCAACTATTCGTGTTCCATGAGGACGACGTGTATGATATTCCTCATGTTGCACCTCTGACTGATGAGTTTGAACAATACCTAAATGTTCTATTTGTTGATCGTTGTCTTGTAGGGCTGTTGCGGAGATGATAATTGACAACTTTGTTCCCTCTCCAGTCCCTCGTCGGAAATACTAACGATAGATTTTCTCATGTCTTCCTTTTCACGATCCCTATCCGTAGTTAAACCTTGATTATCCTATTCTATATCCTGCACTGCATTCGTCAGCTGGATTTCCTGAGAATTAAATTCTGCTATTAAAGGAGAGACTGGTAAGACGTATGGTTCATCATCGGACCAATCGCCAACAGATTCCAATGTATGGCAGACTTGAAGACCACTACACAGGAAGAAGGTAGTAAGACATTCAGCTCTACACATGTCCTCGGATGATACCAAGGCAATGGGATCAATATTGGACCACTCCACCAAGGATTCCATTGTATCGCAATCTTTAGAATCAATCTCCTCCACACAGGAAAAGTGTAGAAATAAATTCGGCTCTGCATCTGAATCTTCAATCAAATCGTAATTTCCTCTACGCAGGGAAAATCTAATAAAAAATTAGGCATGGTACTTAACCCATCAACATCTGAAACAATCAAATTATTATATTGTTTCGTCTGGCGCTTTACCATCTGAAACTGGTAAATTCTGAAGCTCATTCGACTCAGAACAATTAAATCTTGGTATCAGGCAGCTTGCCTGTTGGTAGAGGACTAATGGGAGAAATGCTGCTCCTCTTGTCATCCCCAAACACATCATATGTGTCCAATGGTCTGGTTTCCTGGGTCATGCCCTGGACACCCAGGGTTGTGCGCTCCTTCTTATGTCCTGACTGTGGAAAGAAGAACAATTATAGTTTCCCCTCAAATTGTCTCTGTCATTGGGCCTCCATAACCCGTTGTGTCGATTTTGACGAAAATTTCTCTCCGGATGAGTAGTGGTGGGAGGATCCTAGCAGGGTTTGGGCAGCGTATGTATCTCAGGTGGCGTTCCGCCACCTTCGATTCAGGACGTCCATACGACGATGCATTTTAGAAAGTAGTATGGGCGTCTGACGCGGGGATGGGACCGCGCTCCCATCGTGTGGCCGCATCACGAACCTGTAGGAAAGTCGTAGGCGGAAACTGCTCTATTTTTCCAATAAGACCTTGGTCTTACAGGCGATCTCGCAATGAATCGACAAAACGGTCGCGTAATAACTGGAGGTCCATCACCATGTCCTTCCTCTTTCTGTGCTGCAGTGATCTTAGCATATATCAGCCAAGCGGTAGAGACAATGGCATGATTCCCTATCGCCATTTAGGACGCTAAATACAGAAAAAGAAGCTCAGTGAGCGACCTGTGTGTCGCCACAACCTGACCGTATCATCAATAATTGCTCAGGGTCCTGTATGAGTGAGCATCTGAATTTGTAGCTCGCACTTCGGACGGAGGCCGACACATTTATCCAGGATGGTATACAGTTGATCTTCACCCGTTAGTCCGTAAAGTCTCCAATAGGCGTACGCTCCTGGCAAACTCCGCTATGGAGGGCCCGTCACACCATCTGAATGTACTCAAGGTGATCCCAGGATAATCCTGTGGCGCCAGCCCCCCACCGCGCCTCTACATCTAACCCATGACCTCCTCTATGTCATGCCTATGGGCCATCATAAATATGACGCAATACGATAAATATAGCAATACAAATTAAGTGACAAGCAAGTACAATTGTCGAAATATATAACCTGAAACACCAATAATAGTCAACCAGATGTTATATAATTAGAAGTAGTAAGATCATATACGTAAAAAATGCATATTCATATCTAGCAAGCAATGTGCGTAAATTGAATAAGAAAGATATACTCACGATGCAATTAGTGCCATATAATATGATGTAAAAAACACTGATAACATAATGTTCGCAAATGTTCAACGCTATAAGTCACAAATCAGTCTTCATCCTGGGTAAGGGACATCACACAGTATCCAGAACTATAATTGTAGACTTCATAAAGACAGTTCTTAGATACAACGAAACGAACAATGGAGACTATATAATCCAGGTTCACATCCCAGAGTACATGCACCAGTGAGAGACTGGCATAGCTCCTTCCATTTCTGAGGTCCCTAATTTGTCGCAACGGTCCGTAAATATTTTCCCGGGCAATCCTTTTTCTGAACAATGTAATCCTATGAATTCGGTCTTAAAAATGCGATGACCAATTGCGCTGTTGCGAGTGCAGAATGCTGGATTTTGCCGTGATTGATGTCCCCTTCGACAAGAATTTCAATTCAAGTGATGAACAGTTTTGTGTCGCTACATTCGCGACGGCCATTTGCATTTTATGCGGTGCAGGTTGCTTTTGTGTGGCGGTACTCGGCTGTTTCATTCTGGAATTAGTTCACAAAGGCTTTTCACAGGTGTTAGCATTTCGTGCTTGATATTCATTGGCACAGGAACGGAGCAATTATGGGGTGACCCGTTGCAGTGAAGTTGGAACCGTACCTATGAATTATGAATTATAGATTATACATAACACGCATTTCACGATATAGTGGCTACAGAAGAATAGACAATACTTGATTTGTTGAATGAGCCAACTTGCTCTGATCAGCGGATCTATTTGACTGATAACACATTGTCGTGATAAATACTGAATTTGTGTGTTTCTATATATTAGTAAACAGTTTTATTTAGTAATGTTTGTTTTGCTCCAGAAAGCATTATTGACAATCTACTGACCGTATAAGGGGTGCTTCAGAAATTACAAGACTCTTTTACTTTTGTTGATATTGTGTTTGCTTTCCTTGTCATCAGTATTCATCGCCATTAAGGCGATCCTTATTTTGATTTCAGAAGTAGAAATGCTGTATATCCCCATGAAATGAATCAGGGTTTCATGCAGACGAAATGCTTACCTGTTCTATCAAAGGATAGTTGGTCTAAGCTCGTGGGACGGTGGGCAGATCTTTTTTACCTCTGACACCAAATTGTTATAAGAGTGGGGGTCCATGCACATGATAATAAAGTCAATGCTGTCGTTCAGTATTCATATATATATTTGTTGACGATCAATCATGGCGGCAAAAACACGCCTGTCATCTCAAGGGTTCAATCTTAGTCACCTTGTTTACTAAAAGGAATGTTGCTAATTCGTCACTACACAGCTACGTAAAAGCGTCATTGTCGTTGTTATGTGTTGCCTCTGTAGAAGTGCAACACATAGTCTCAACTATTAATTGTTGCTTATCTAATTACATACTACACTAACTTCTATATGGCTAACTGTCCATTTCCTCCGCTGCCATCTGAGAACTATGACAGATAGATAGATAGATAGATAGATAGATAGATAGATATAGATAGATAGATAGATAGATAGATAGATAGATAGATAGATAGATAGATAGATAGATAGATAGATAGATAGATAGATAGATAGATAGATATAGATAGATAGATAGATAGATAGATAGATAGATAGATAGATAGATAGATAGATAGATAGATAGATAGATAGATAGTGGATAGATAGATAGATAGATAGATGAAGTAGATAGATAGATAGATAGATAGATGAATAGATAGATAGATAGATAGATAGATAGATGGATAGATAGATAGATAGATAGATAGATAGATAGATAGATAGATGAATAGATAGATAGATAGATATAGATAGATAGATAGATAGATATAGATAGATAGATAGATAGATAGATAGATAGATAGATAGATAGATAGATAGATAGATAGATAGATAGATAGATAGATAGATAGATAGATAGATAGATAGATAGATAGATAGATAGATAGATAGATAGATAGATAGATAGATAGATAGATAGATGAATAGATAGATAGATAGATAGATAGATAGATAGATAGATAGATAGATGAATAGATAGATAGATAGATAGATAGATAGATAGATAGATAGATAGATAGATGGATAGATAGATAGATAGATAGATAGATAGATAGATAGATAGATAGATAGATAGATAGATAGATAGATGGATAGATGATAGATAGATAGATGAATAGATGAATGAATAGATATAGATGAATAGATAGATAGATAGATAGATAGATAGATAGATAGATGAAATAGATAGATAGATAGATAGATAGATATAGATAGATAGATAGATAGATAGATGGATAGATATATAGATAGATAGATAGATTTGTTCTCACTACGTCACTAGGCAGTACTTACAAATTTACGTCAATGTCTTGTTCTAGTGTTGATATCTGCTCGTAGTGGGCAGATTTGGTGTACAAACACTACATTCCCCCTTATCTCTTATCTTCAACTTATCTATCTAAACTACCTGTCTAGTCTACTAGCTATTACCTGGGGTTGGGTAACGGTTGTACCAGGTCCTGGCAGACTACCACATCCCCAGTCGGCAGCAGCCAGCAACACGACGGCGAAATCCAACAGAAGTAGGTTATAGTAATGCAGGGTAACTAGGTTGCCAAAAGAGCTGAATGGGGAACAAAGTCACCACGTAATGTATGGCTCACCAACTACTAATCGATAATGACCACCATGAATTGAAGAGTCAGCAAATCCTGACGGAGCTCAGGAGAACCCAAGTTGAATGGGCTAAATGGGAACAAAGTCACCACACGTGATGTACGTGGCTCATCAACTGGCATAAAATTCTGTGAAAACCATGTTCAATATACACAATATACCCTCTTTACTTCAGGCTGGATCTTATAACATGATTAGAGGTGTATTTAGAGCTGTATGAGCCAACTGGAATGGTCACCACACGTAACCCAACAGCGTATCAATTGCTCCAGGTAGTGCCAGCAACAGTCAATGCTAGGTAGTGCACTTCGACATCCTCTCTCCTCACATGTAGTTGGAGGAGCCTGGAGGTAACTCTGAGTCTATGTCCATAATCGTTAAGCTACTCTGTTTGTCTGTGTCTTTGCAATCTGAAACTATAAAACAAGTTACAAATGGAAATTGGCATGAAAACAACGCCGGTAGTACATAATTTATTGACATTATATAACCTCCACGAGGTATTATAACCACCCCCAATCCCAGGGGAATGAATGTATCCCCAATATTCAACATCGCTCCAACATCTCCTAACCAAGTTGTGGGATTTATAATATCCTCAATGAATTACATATTTCATTCATCATTGTTTATTCTCACGTACATGAGACCAGTCCACTACAAAACCCGCAAAGTAATCAATTTAAAAGTCCAAATATCTGAAACATTTGGATTAACATAATATAACCTCAAAGAGGTGACAAAAGAAATCAACTCTTCCAAATATCTTCCGTATTTTGTTCCACATTATACAGGGTGTTCAGCCCAAAAGCAGCCTGTGAATGAAACTAATCCCATGGCATATATGCTTATGGAAATGAGAAGGTTCAGTTGTGACGTAGTATAGGTCAAGGTTGTGTGATGGTGTGTAAGTGTAGTGTGGAAGAGCGATGAACTCGATGCAGCGCAGGACAAGCTTCAAACCGGTTTAAATAGTATTAAATAGACGAGATACCATGCGCACCTGGCAAATTTATATTGACTTGGGCTGCTTTAGGATTGAAACACCCTGTATAAGCCTCTATGAAAGAAATGTGTACTACCCATTGCAAAAGAAATTAAACAATCCCAAATATTTAACATGTTGTGTTAAAATCAGCGTAAAACCTCGACTGAATTATTATGTATATTAACTATTCACCCAGAAATGACTAATCTTTCCAGCCATCGTATAAAATGTAACTCTTGCAAAGGGCTTTTAGCCAGCCTGGGATTATGTTTGTTGGTCGAAACTCTCACATCGTTTAAGGTTACGAACCGAAACAGTTATCTAGGACTCACCTGTACCGTACGGGGACAATCAGGTAGTACTCTGAATGATCATCTGGTGTCTTAACCACTCTATATAATTGACTGGAATATAAGTCTTCTAACTTGCAGACCTCTATATTATATCCTATCCTCCTGCGCACTAAACTATCAATGGTTATAATATCGATTTGTCCCTGTTTCGCATCATGCCTCTTATGCTGACTTCGCTTGATTTATCGTGGGCCTACGTATAGCTTCCGCTAATCATTTCTATGCGTTTCTGTATTATCGATATCGTTAGGGTTAGTGGCAAACAAATCCTCTATTACGAAATTTAAGGGTAATTTCGGATGCCGACCATACAGCAAATAATACGGCGACCACCCCTGTGGACATTATTGGGGAGTTATATTGTACGCTAGTACAACCACAAAAAATATGGAAAGCCACTCCGTTTTCTCTGTTTCTTTAATGGATCAGACATAGCTATCAGTGTCCTATTAAATCTTTCATATCCCGTTCCCTCTCTTGGGTTATAAGCAGTGGTTCTTGATTTCTTTATTCCATATTTTTGACAAAGTTTATATACTACTGTCGATTCAAATCCTTTTCCCTGATCGGAGTGCAGTTTCATAGGGATCCCAAAATCAGGTATCCTTCGCGAGTGTAGTGTTTCTGCCACTGTTTGAGCTGTCTGATCTACTGTTGGTATTGCCATCACATACTTCGTGAATACATCTGTAATTACTAGAACATGTTTGCATCCCCGCGAATCTCTGGGTTCTATAAAATCCATGGCCACTACCTCCAGCGGACGGCTGGCTACCATATGACCATAAGTGGTCGTGATTTGCAAAGGTTTAGTCATGTTACAAATTTTACAAGAGGCCAATAATTTAAGCATCCTCTGACATCGTAGTCAAAATAATCTGGTTTTCAATAATACCAGTGTTTTATCCACGAAGCCCTGATGACCTACTCTAACTGCAGCACTGTGACCTCTCTCTTTGCTTAAGGAACCCGGTAAAACAATCTTTATTTCTGGGTATAATGACTCACCAGCTGTACTGATACAGGGGATACTCCCATTTTTACTGTCAGTTTCGCCTTCAATTTCCATAAGCGGTTGGCCTCGCGGGGCGGGAAGTGGTAACTACCCGAGAGGTATCTCTAGCCTCACTTAGGGTCTGTGCTACTACCGATAGTGCTGAGTCGGCTCTTTGCAAATGTATTAATTCTTTTATTCCATATGTCGAGTACCGTTGTCGGACCTCTGTAACTTTCACTGAACTATCAAAAATTGGGGCCAAGTCAAGTTAGTTAAATTGATTTCTACATCTCCATCCTCGAATCAGTATCGGGTTTGGCGTAAGGGAGGGTAACGAGATAAGAAGTAACATTTTTATTCAGCGTTCCTTTTCAATGTTTAATCATAGTTAAAGGCTGCTTTCTAAGCGATCCATCTTTGCTCTATCGCTCCCAGGTTCAGGTTCTTTGGGAAATGTCAAACCTTTGTTGTCTGTAAAGATAGTGACCTTACTTCCCAATAAGTATGATCTAAACTTCTCTGTCAATGCCCATTTTAGCCCTAATAACTCTAACTTATATTTACTTTTTGTTATGTGCTTTTCCTCTTTGGAGTGTTTCTGCTCCTTGTATTTTTGCCAAATTGATTTCATCTTGATTTTGACTCAAAACTGCTCCCAGTCCTGCATACGAGGCATCGATATCGAGGATGAATGGTATGGCTTAAGTCTGGAAATTCTAGAATTGTAGCTTACGAAGTCAAACGGGCTTTTAGCTCCTGAAGGATCTTTCGCAATCACTGTTCCCACTCAAAATGAGATGGAGTCCCGTCGTCGTCAATGACGTTACCTTCATGTACCACTCAATAGCGTTATTAATAATAGCAATTATCGGTCTAGCTATATACGAATCTAGGGATGAGCTATATTCCGCTGGAGCCCAGGAATGCTCGTATGAATGTTTGATATTCTTCGGCACTAATATCTGTTTTATCGTCTCGATCTTGGATTGTTGAGTCTCAATACTCATGTCCGAGACTGTATGACTGAGAAAGTCGACTTTCTTTTGACAGAATACACACTTCGAAGGGTTAATGTTTAGGCCTATCATTCTTAATCTCTCAAAAACTCTCTTTAACCTAGACAAATGGTCATCAAAACTATCTGAAAAATTAACATATCATCTAGATAAACAAGCAGAAATCTAAACATAAAATCGTTCATAGTATTCTGCATCAATCTTTCAAAATGTTCCCGCTGCGTTAGTCAAACCCCATAGGCATACGTGTATATTCGTAGAGGCCAAAGGTGTGCAAAACGCAGTCTTTTCGATATCTATCATCGCAAGCTACCTGATAGTAACCACTCGTCAAATCAAAGTGGAGAATAATTGAGCACCGTTCAAAGAGTCAAGTAATCGTCAATGCGAGGGTAGTGGGTATGCATCCTTTATAGTCTTTTTATTCAGTTTACGGTAAACGACGCAGAGACGTAAGGATCCATTTTTTTTCTTAACCAACACCACCGGAGATGTCCACGGACTGACGCTCTCTCGTATTATCTGCTTACGTAATAAATCAGCAATATGTTCCTGGACTTGATCATAAAATGCAGGAGGATCGCCTGTACGGCAGCTTAATAGGTTTAGTGTTGTCTTGTAAAGTAATTACATGCTGAACCTTATCCTTTATGCCCTACATCTGAATCATGATATGAAAATAAGTCACTATATTCACACAGAACGGACCTCAGGTACTCTTTGTGACTTGAGGATCCTTGCATACCCTGCAAGTTAAATCTCTCTAAGGGAAATGTGGGGCCAATTATTAACACTGACTGTCGGCAACATAGAACACTCGACAGAAGTGGCCGAAATCACATCAATGTTAAGAGATCCTGTATTATCCAACTCGTGAATCTCTCCCACTACTGTACCATTGGACAAAAGCATATTTTCATTGGTCAAATTGATTGCCTATATGGATATCATACAACCTTGTTTCACATTTGTCACCCGTATTACAACAAATGATTCTTTATGATTCAATGACCTGGGATTTGAATAACACATGTTGATTTAGCAGTCTCATATCTTTAACTTTAACACAAATCACTCCCAACGACCTTGCATGTATATATGATTTTTTCCTTTGGCGGATCATATAAATGCCCTTAGAACATTTTCGCTGAGGTCCTTTCTAGAATCTTTCCGGCAGGGAGGTTTAGTAGAGGTTGAAATATTTCTAATCGTTCTAGGATATTGGAGTACACAAATGGCCTGGTAATCGTCGATCTTCTGGGATAACGTATCTTTAAAAAAATAAAATCCGCTGTTTGGGAGGTACGTACTATAGAGCTTTATAATAGTAATTATGTGACCGATATAAGGGATCTGGAGAACATTCGCGGCAGTTAACTGGACCCAGTTACTCTCTGTCAGTAATACCTTTGAAAAATGCTGCGAAAACATCGCTCGGTTAACGCTGAGACCTGAGAGCCTGTGTCAATTAGACACCGAACAACCCTACCAGCGATAACCACATCCTTGATGAATATGTACCTGGAAAAGCGTCTTACCTGAAAGCTTTACCCATATTTTAGGTTGTGCCTCTTTCCCTGAGTAGCGTCAGTTTAAGGACCTCTAGAAAATCGCTCGTGGAAAGTCCCAGCCTATCGCATCTCATGCAACGTCTCTGTCTATTATTCGAACCACTATCATGTTGAGATGGATGGGGAACATTGTGGTCAGACTGGTTGCAAAGCGCCTGGTGGCCCCAAGCCCGACATGACCCACCACCCAGATTCTAAGTCATTTATGCGACGTTATAAGCCGCATTTGAGAACTCACGTCAGGCTCCGCTTTAGGGATGGGATCCTGCTCCCAGCATACCATCACGGCTCTGCAAAAAAGTTGTTGATGGGAAACTGACTACACTCTCTAATAACATTTTCGCACCGTGAAGTAGGTCGGTTAAGGAAGTAATAAAGTAATTTGGGGTTCCACTGACAGTTAGTCCCTCTCTAGTCTGTGCCGTAATTTTAGCATATATATATCTAGCTAATCTGGGAGGAAACCACGGCAGGAGTCTCAACCCCCTGTGACGCCCTATAGAAGGTGGACAAAGGTTCATGGGTCGACTTATTGTCCCCATATTCTCGAACTAAACAGAGTAACAGCTGATCAGGATCATGCACGGTGAGCATTTGCTTATCCTTAGTTCACTCCAAATAGATTGTAATGATACAATGTCTAGAATGGCATCCAGCCTATCCTCGCCTTCATGCCCATAGAGCCTCCAATACGAACGTATGTCAGTAGTATAGTACGCACGCAAAATTTGCTCCATCAATATAGATTATATAACAATATATAGGAGATGGATTTTCTGGAGCTACACTCCCATATAAGAAAATATTAAAGGGCGACAAGTCCTTATTATCAACCGGTGTTTAGTGATTTGGAGTAGCGTCTTCTTGTTAGAGTGTGTAGGTACATACATATACATATACACATTAGATAATTACACATAGATACACATAGAAACACCTAGATATATATAAAAACATAAGACTTCGTCATATATTGTTTATTTATTCGTTTACAATACCAACGAGACAATTTGTTAGGTGAGTGGCCTTATATTTATAGTGGGGAAGTTTGAGTGGCCTTATATTTCTAGTGGGGAAGTTGTCACATTGTTAGAGTGGACCTTTCTCTTAATATAAAAATAAGAAAGGGAGTCTCGGTGTTGCGTATAGGTGTAGACTGCACAGTTTTGTGTGTTAAATCCAACATTTGTTCCCTGTGAGACGAACGCTGGGTTTTTGTACGTCTAGAAAACTATCGCTTGTCTAAGGTATTGTGCTGTTTGAAAATAACATTCATAGTCAAATGTTGCACGATATGGGTAGATCAAACTCATATTTACGGAGATGCCTTCAAGAACTGCTCCCAATTAGAAGAGGAAGTTATAAATTCCGCCGGGATACACATCTACCTTTTTACCTTGCAGCTCTGTTCTAGGTAATCTTGTAAGCTTCAGAAAACCTTCCACAACTTACCGCATTTGGGACAGGCGAACGCCTTTGCAGCTCAAATCAATATCAGTTATGTACATAAAATGATCTTTATAATATAGCAGTCTCAAAGTGTCGTTATATCTCCCACTAGCTCTAGAGTTGGAACCAGGGCCTGTCGCTCGTCAAATTCAAATATATCAATGTGCTTGAAACACTATTGGGATGAATCTGGGTAAAGTAATAATACCGGGAGGAAAGGCGATCTGGGCGGATGTTTTGGGTGGGTGCAATCCACTGTTTCCAGCAAGCTCCTAGAAAGTTTTTCCTAATATCCTAATGGCCGAGCCTTTAAAGCACTAAGCATCTAAAAAAACATAGATTGTCTGAAATACGCTATGAGTTACGAATAAACTTCAGTATATTAATGTATATGTTGGTTGTGATATGGTCGGGGATATCTGTGAGCCGACACCCTATAGGATAATCCTTCACTTTGTAGATATATAAATCGTAGATGGAATAGACTCGACACCCCAACGGGTATTAGGACGATTATGTAGCGCTTAATTGGGGGGATGTCACTGTCACGTAAGGTGGCCAAAAACTAAAGGAGCTCTATGGTTAATCAATTTCAGGTACTCCGAACCCACGCATTAATGGCACTGGCGTGAAAAGAACCGCAACTCGTTAGTCTCGCGGTTTCAGCACTGTGTGGTGACTGTAGCTTTTTTTTTTTAAACTTTCGTCCGCTTTCAACTCAGACGAAGTTCCATCTCTGAAACTGATTTTCTGCATTGAAAATGCGTTTTTTCAATTTCTTATAATGGCAGCAGCGTGCACATTGTAAATTACTTTACACTGGCACCATTATTGCTCAATGTACTCGTAATTAGTATTCCCCTCGCCATACAGGCAGATTTTCTCCGACTTCAGAGGTACTCACGTTATCGTCACAAGTAAGACCAGGGGGACTCGAACAAATGCCGTACAGTAGATTCAGACCCGAGCTAGGCGTCTCACAGATGTGACGAGCTACTATCAACTACTCTAGACAGTCCCCCGGTGACTGTGGCTAATTTTAAACCTACTTTTTTATCGTTAAAAACACTGTTCCAATCAGAGGCCAGTCCAGAGGATGAATTTTTCTCGGATTATTATGCAAAGTAAATATTGAAATGTCTATTATTGTCGAGATGTTCTGTGGTGGCAGTTGTCCGTATAAACTTGACGAATATCGACTGGTAGTGTGAACAGAGAGTCTTTTTCCATGTGAATTGATGATAATCGCTATAACGTCAGGCTGGACCTGCTGGGTCTATACGTCTTTTTCGTACGGAGCGTGACACTGGGTGCTTGTTGTGTATCTAATATTGAGTCTATAGTTCGTTTCCGTGATGTGGTTACTTAGGCCGACGATCGTAATCCCTGAGCGTGGTGTGAATATTGGAGGTAGGGTAGTTGATGAAGTCGTATAGGTGACCACATATTAAGCACAATGCCGTATTATGCGTGTTCTTTAATCATGTAGCTTGTAGACTGTCTGCGCGCTGAAGTAGACACGACCGCAGACTAGCGCATGTGATGTGTTTCACCATGTGCACTAGCCATATGCCGATTTAAGTTCCAACTTTGTGTATAAACACACGTTGATACTCAGGACATCCATTTCTTTGTTGCCGTGTCGTTTGTTCAGCGGATATCTTTGGAAGACAAAATGGATTTGATAAGTGTTAAAAATGAGACGGGGACCGGCCTTCGACTTTTAAACTTACTTTAACCGACAAACATCACATATATATACTAAATCACTCGCTCGATTAGTGCGGGATCTGTAAAGAGACACAGTCGTTTCTTCGATGACTTAGTTACAACCATACAACCTGAACTTGGTTATCAGACTTTTGTTACTATGGCCAACCAATTATTGCTACCAAGAGAAGACTTGAACTGCGGTGGGAATTTTAATTATTATTGTTCTAGTCAGACAGGTGGAAATATATCATGTCATGCTTCTAACGTAGATACAGAGATCAGAATGCTTGAAGAAGCTTGTGCAGAGGCGATCGCCGGTTATCTAACTGATATGTTATCTGAATGGATCTTAGAGAATGGTTGATGGAAGACTCTGTTAATAGGATATTACAAAGACACTTTACCTGAACATTGTATTTATAAATATATAATAAATTTAATTAAATTTAAATAAAATGTAATAGAACCTACAATTTGATCTGTATTCATACTATACTATTAACATGTGAAAGTCCGTGATATATATCATCCAAGGAGAGAGATAACCACTACATGGTAGTCTTGTACAACTGATATGGCGCATAGTCTGGGCGTGCGAGGCGCATATTATGCATTTCAATATAACATATATATGGGAATTAGAAGACTTATACTAATACAAAACAGCATTAGACAAGTCTCTTTTATTGATATTCAAATGGATATAACAATATATATATATATATATCGCATA
Source organism: Arion vulgaris (assembly GCA_020796225.1). Lineage (NCBI taxonomy): Eukaryota > Metazoa > Mollusca > Gastropoda > Stylommatophora > Arionidae > Arion > Arion vulgaris. The sequence continues at coordinate 44,148,464 of CM036757.1, forward strand.
ATGGCCTGGTGTGATGTTTCTGGTGCATCGATAAACCATACCGGCTATTGCTATCATGGTTCTCCCTAAATAATCACATTGTGAAGTCTGACACCACGTTACGTTAGATGGACATACCTCGTCCGAACAGCATCTATGAGTTGTTGGGTGTAAATTTGATCGCAGTCTATGCTTTAGGGACCATATCTACCAAGTTATTGCCAAGGCTCACTAGCACTATCCGCACTGAGAATCATGGCGGCTGCTAACTATTGAGCAACGCCTTCTTGTGCTCTTGTACCAAGGTATTGTTCTGTCATGTATAGAGATAACCATGCGCTCTATTCTTCTAATTAGTCCTACGAAAACAGTGAGACTGGAAAGAATTCAGAATGAGGCTATGCGCATCATTCTAGGATACCTAAAAAGATACACCAGGAGTGTCAATGCGATTACTTCTTGATCTCCCAACAATTGCTAGCAAATTGAAACTTGGAGGTTCCGATCCTTACCTAAGAATCAATGCAAACAATGCTTGCATTCTCATTATTGTTCATACTCAGTGACCCATGAGCATGATTCGTAAAGTCAGATCAGGTATGGCGAAACCTGTGGGTGGGTACTGGTACAGACAATGATCAGGGAAATCACATTTATTTTGTCCCTGGGCATGCAGGATTTAGGGTAATGAACGAGCTGATAGATTGGCCCAAACGCTGCAATATCAGAGGGCTGCAATGGATCAGTGATATTCTTCACACGCATTGAGAGGAGTCTTTCGAACAGAGGAGTTTCCAGGGCTGTAGATCCCACTCGCTGACCCAGATTGAAAGAGATGGGTGTCATGTGGTGCAGCGAAAAAGAACGACATACTACTAAATATGCAAGAGATTGATTAATCAACATCGAACTGGCGCGTTGGGTCGCTGGACGCTGCTGGATTTGCTGAGGCGGAGATCGGAGCACCACATGGACATATGTCCGTAGTGCTATGATGATAGTCCTCATATAACTGATAACTGATATATCACTTTAATATCGCAAATTAAACAACAGAATATTGTTAGTACAAATATACAATATCTCTTCTCTCTCTCTCTTTAGCCTGTTACGTCCTTGGCGTTTAGGGCAGCAACAAACGCGCACCATTCTTCCCTGTTCATGGCCTTCCTCTGTGTTATGTTTCCAGCAATGAGTCATTTCTTTCCAGTTCTTGCTCTATCGTTTTCTCTTCCAGGTCGTCTTGGGTCTTCCATACTTTCACCTACCTCTGGAGTCCATCTCAGTGCAGTTTTCGTGTCGGAATACTCCATCGTATCACATGTCCAATCCATCTCAGCGTCGTCTTCGGATGATAGTGCCCATATTCTCTTGTTGGCATTGTGTAAGCAATTCTTGGTTCGAGATAGTAGTCGGCCAGTACACATAGCCAAAAGATTTTCGCAGACAAGTTGTATATGAAAGGTGGAGAGTCTGGACATATCCTGTTCTGTCATTCACCAGCATTCCGATCCGTACAGCAATGTTGACAGCACACACAGCTGTAAATATACAATATACACATACCTTTTTAATATATAAGCGTTCCAGTAAAAAACGACAAGCTGATCTGCTCAGTGCAAAACTTACGGAATGAACTACTGTAATATAACTGTTTATTTTAAGCCAAAGGATACAGTAGATCGATGCTTATGCGAATGAATGCAACTGACGTGTATAATAGGGTATCGATGCATAACACATGGGCTAAAATACATACATGACAGCTTGTGATTGATTTGCGGGCTCTGACCAAACTAACTCTGGTAGTCCTTAAGGCGTGTTAATGGCAACACAAGTAGATGCCTGACCACCGTCGCATTCTTTGAAAGCGTATACAAGGGTTTCAACAGGCCGAATACAATAAAAAGCGACTTTATTGTGCTATTGCTGAGTATTGCATAAAACGATAATATCGCTATAAAGCTACACAGGTAATGTGTATACGTAGTGTCATTCTTACATAATATAATACCCCTTGGTAGGAGCCGTTTGTTCTTGTAGTACAATGAATCTTGTAGGTAAAATGACAATTGTAGCAGCTTGTAGGTCCTGGAAAAATGGCCTGGAGTCAGTCAGCGGTGGCATGACAATACGTAGCCTAGTCTCAGGTATATATTCGGATTTGGAAGGCGCTCTATTGGTAGACAAAAATTCAATCATAGACAAAGACCCAACGTGGGTTCAGCAATATTGACCAATCACATTCATTGATTGCAGTTAAATACAGACCAAGCATTAGTATCAACTTAAAATACAGTGATTGACAGATAAAGCATTCATCAATCAATCAAATTGCTCGATGATCCGAAGCGTTATTCGGCAGCCAATCACATTATTGACATCTTCACGAAATCACATCTTACTTTTTGGGTGGTAAGACTGTCATTGTAATTATAAGATAATGAGTCACTGTAAGACAATGACTGGGGTTTTAAAAAAACCTAGTTTGACCTCTTGACCTGCACTACACTGTTCTTTAATTTCAAAAATTGTCAATTTTTATAATTTCAGGTGTTATTCGTCTTTCAACGACCAATTACAATCGACCGAAAATTGTTGGAAGTCGTTGTTTATTTATTTGTTTGTCAACAAATTATCACTGTTCATATAGATTAATTTCACGTAAAATACAGTTATAGATCCGAATGCACACGTGTCTTATGTTGTGGTCCGGGTGATACTTTTCGCCAGGTAAAAATGCCTTCTGTGAGGAAATTCAGAAATGATTGTCTAAATAATCGCAATCGAAATTTGTCACCCGTATATGGCACAGGCCGGGTGGTGATACGGTTAACACAATCGATGGACCTTTTATACAGCTGGTATCGGAACAATTTTAATAAAGTTTGTACACGTTTGAACCAAAGTAAGGTGTGTAATAATTGCTTTGTAAATTATAACAAGTTTTAATGTAACACAAAGCACCCTGGTTTCGTCCTGAAGTGGTGATAAAAAACGAGGTACTGTTCTGCTTTTCTCACTGGTGGTTTCCAGCCAGGAAACTTGTTTGGTACATAGAAACGACCCAGTGCCCCTTAATGTCAGAAATGTAGGGAGGTAAATTATACAGAGAGAAGAACCCTGGGCTTTTAAATTAGAGGTACAGAAGGGGATGGTATAGTTAGTTATGTAGCAAAACTTATCATTGTTTCGGAGGTTATAATAAAACTAGCACCAAAGACCTCTCAAAACAGCACAATACCTTAGACAAGGATAGTTTTCTAGACGTAATAAAAACCCAGCGTTCGTCTGGTGGAACAAATGTTGGATTTAAAACACAAAACTGTGCAGTCTACACCTGCTGCAGCACCGAGACTACCTTTTTATTTTATATTAAGAAAATTCCCTCTGACTTAATCATGACAACTTCCTCACTAGACATCTGAAGTGCCCGTCTCTATGATATCCTAAATAAACCTGTGATACCCCCTTTCTATCCCATTGAACCTGTATTTATTAAATCTACTATGGGTCTTTATACATGAAATTGTATGTATATATATATATATATATATATATATATATATATATATATATATATATATATATATATATATATATATACAATTGCTATATAAAAGTATTATTTCTTGCTGATTATAACCCTTATATATAATAAACATTGTATAATAATATACTCTGACTATAATATGTTGACATGTATAATAAATTTATGCCCATATGTTTCAAAAATAAAATGAACGACTTTTTATTGTATTACGTTTTTATTATACGGCTCTACATAGTGTCTTCGTTCAGTAACCATGTTTATATGTATACTTGTCTACTAACCACTACTATATACCCTATATGTATATGTCTGTATATACAAATGTATGTATCTACCTATTGTTTATATTTCGTCTATTGTATATGTATATAAATGTATATATGTATTGTATGTTAATAGGGACTGTATATTAAGGTATCTATATATCTAGCTCTACATAATTGTCTAATGTGTAACTATGTATGTACTTACCTCTACATTTCCTACTATTATGTATTCCTGTTGTGTCTACCTACCTATTGTTGAAAGTGAGAGAGAGAGAGAAAAAGAAGGAAAGATAAAAGAAATAGAAAAAGAAAAACAACTAAAAACACTGCTCAATTACACTATTTATTATATATATATATATATATATATATATATATATATAATAGTTATCTCCCCCTTAGTAAATCCTTCTTTGCTCCACCCTACTACTAGGAACGACTATGAGTATATCATGCTTCCTATTACTGTCCACAATCTACCTAAGTTGTATCTTCTTCTTTGCGTTCCCGGCCTAGACTGATGGACCAACTTTTATCATGAATGTTACTGTTGTTTTTAGGGACTCCGTTCCTCCGTACAGCTTTTCGCTGACTCTGTATGCTATGTATGACTCGTTCCTTATACCTGCTAACCGTTGACAGTCTTGCAAGACATGTTCTGCTGTCATGTCTGCCACTTTGCAGGGGCACAGGCTAGATTTATTGCCAATTTTAAATTTATGGAACATGTGTGCTCTGAGCTTGTTGTGGCCGGTACGGAGGCGAAATATGGCGACTTGTTCACTGCGAGAGACACCATAGTATCCGTCACTGTCTGTGTACTGAGGGTGGTCTTTTGCCCATTTGCTTCTATAGTGCGAACCGATGGTTGTTTGACTTCCTCAACTGATCTCGAGATCAGTCGATGCGATCGCCCTCTTTGGCTAGCTTGTCTGGCCGCTTCGTTTCCCCCTAATGTTTGCGGTGTGACGGTATCCACTGGATGACGGTGCGTTGAAGTGAACTCGTTGGTTCAGCGAGGGACGTTTTGAGCTCATTCATCTCAGTTTTGCCAGCGCATTTGAGTGCCGTGACCGATGGGCATCGGTGAATATCACGACCTTGTTGCGTGTATTCTTCTTCTCTCCAAGATCATTTCGGCCGCCTCTTTGATTGCCTCTGCCTCTGCTCGATAGTTATTCAATTTGCCCGTAGCAATCGCTTTCTTAAACCGTTATTTTTGGGAGATTTTAAGCTTTTCTTCCCCACCGCCATCGCTTATTGCGTTGTTGCCGATCCGTCCGTGTAGACGTGCGTCCCTCATTTCAGGGTACTGATTCTAAATCTTCTGTTGCAATTTTTCTCTCGAGGTTGTTGGGCCCTTTTGTTCAGTATACGGTTGATTCATAGTTCTGGCATTATAGTTTTCCATGGCGGGGCACTTGTCGATTGCCGGGGATTGGTTTGGCTGTGCATTTGGAAAAGACTGGATGGTCTCTGGTCAGTGCCTTAGAGATTCTAACGAAGTTAAATCTCTGTATTCCTCTAACACTTTCCGAATTCGTACATTCTTTCATGCATTGGATTAAATTCGAGCCGTTTGAGTTTTCCGCAAGTACTGGTACTTTGTCCCTTCGGTCAGTCATTGGTTGGATGCCCATTAATTGTCTCCATCGCCTTGATGGGAGTGGACTTCTTCCTTGGCTCCAGTGATGATGCACGTAAGGCCCGGTTCTGACTATTTGCTCACTTTTGCAAATTGCTTGTTAGATGCATTGCTCCACGCTGCCATACCGTACTCTAGGATCAGTCGCACTCTACCAGAGTAAAGTGTCTTGAGAATTCTGGTGTTTGCTCCCCATGTGGAACCTGCAAAGTTTACGTATCATTGTTAACCTATACCTCCTTTGCCGTAGCATTTTCGATCTAGTGCACCAAATCAGCTTTCTGTAGAGTGTGACTCCTGGGTACACACGTTGGAGTTTTGCTCTCGGAAGAGTTATGCCCATTACTGCGTTATCTTGTAATCCTTGTTGTTCTGGTAGAACACAGTGTAAGTGGTCTTTGAAGGATTTATTTTCATATTCCACTTTGATGACCACACTTCAAGGTTATTTAACGTAGCTTGCAGTCGATTTTCTGCTGTGGGCATTAACTCTTCTCGCGCCCATATTGCCAAGTCGATCATGTCAGCATACATGGCAGAGTGAGCTCGTTCTGGGAGGCATGTTGCGATGCCATTGACCTTGAAGACTAGAAGAGAGTCGGTGAGCACTCCTCTTTTAGGGGACTCCTTGATCCAGTGTGGCCTTCATACTTACCTTGCCCCTGAACCTGAACTCTTGCTGTTCTGTTCTCTAGGTATCTATCAAGCCAATTGTACATTCTTCCCTTTACATGAGGTGAGGAGTTTTAAGCCTTAAAGCTAACTTTCCAGACTGTGTCAAATGCCTTTTCCATATCTACCAAGACCGCCAGTGTCTGTTTCTTTTCTTAGAAACCATCCTCGATTTCCTGGACAATGTGCATTTACTTGATCCTCTGTGGATCTGTATCTCCGGAAGCCTCCTTGGTGTGCCATAAGCAGCCCTTTGCTTTCCAGAGTGGAATAAGCGTTTGTTCACCATGCGTTCCATAAACACCGTGCAGCTTAGGAGGTTTATTGGTCTGTAACTCGCTGGGTCAAGTTTATTTTTGCCTGGTTTTAGGATGGGTACCATGATTGCTTCTTTCCATTCTTGTGGTACTATGCCTGTTCTCACCTCGACATGTTGAGAACGGACAGTAGAATGGCCTTTGCTCTGTTACCCAAGTTTTTAAGCATTTCATTGGTGATCCCATCTTTTCCGGGCGACTTTCTGAGTTTTAGGTCCCTTAAAGCCTCTTCCAGCTCATTACTGGTGAATGTGTCCGTTAGGTGACTATCTGCTTTTCTTGGCTCGCCCAGAGCCCGTGCTTTCTTTGCATCGACTTTCCTTTTTCTATGCCTCTGCTGACTTCGGCATATTGTGCATCAGAATGTTTACTGCTTCCCTACCCAGAAGCCATCTTCTTTTCTTGTTCGAGGACTATTGGTGGTCTGCTGGTGTTTTCATCACTCCAGCGCTTATGCAAGTTTCCACAGTTTTATGGCCGTCCTATCGACGTTCAGGTTCCATTAAAATTTATATATATGTCTAGCGTTTTGTTATGTGTTATTATGTCAATACGTGTTATTGTCTGTATTATTATATGTACTATAATTTTTTAAAAGGAGGATAATTCTACCACACGAATTTTTAATCTCCCTTACTATCTTATGAAATTAATGATCAATTTCACCCATTTAATTGCTATATATCTTCATGGAAATATCAGTTATGGCACGATGCCGCCTATGCGCGTCGAAAACAGCAGCATTTATCTACTATCATTCCTTTCTAAATAGCATATATTGTTTCTCCAAGAGGCTAGTTCTACTTGTCAGAGTTTTTTCCATCTCATTTTCACACAGTTCCAATATACTAATGATGTCTTCTCTGTTCCGTGGATACCTGTGATGTTTTATCTGTCTCCCACTATAGTCCCTATTCCATGTTCCTTATCCTTGAAAGCGTTTTGGGGCTGCCAAGTCCTGTCAGAACCGGGCTTCCTTGCGGGTTTGGCGCCATCTTGTCAAACATGGCATTCCACCTCAATCCATGACTGCTCTCTTAGTCTCTGATTGAAAACACAATGTGTTGTCCCCTTCCCAGTAACTTGATTTTGTTTTATAATTTGGGACATAATAACCCAAAACCGTTTAGCCTGAAGGGTAGAGTATCTAACTCTTAGTCTAATCCCTTTTTTTGATCTGTTTGACATGGTCTAAACCTACCGTCAGCAATACTACCTCCGACATAGCTCGTATTACTGGGATACTCATTTCCTCCCACCAACTACACGGTAGGGACACCGTTGTAAGGGCATTAGCAATAGTTAATGCTATTAAGTAATGAGTTAATGAGATAGAAGTAGGAAGGAAGTGAAAAACACATATCGATAATGAAAGTTCCTTATTATTTCTTACAGCGTATTCAATGCTCCTGACAGTAACACTGATATGGCCGGGCAGCACAGTTCCCAATATGTGCTTTCCTCAGGATACAGTAAGTATATACGTCCTTAGATTTTTCACACTTAAACGTAACCATACTTCGAGTTTACAACATACGTTTTACATATATGATTAAGAAGATAGTAGGTAGGTAACGATGGTATGTTTCTTACAGTTAACACGAACAAATAAGGCAAGAAGAAAGATATAGAAAGAGAGAGAAAGAGAATTATTGCAATTGGGAAACTAGTCAGAACAATGTGTTTAGTATGCCGTAATAATGTGTAGCGAGATAATGATGCAATCTGCTAGTAATGATTAGTTGATGTAGTAATGACGAGTTGGTTTTGTTAATAATGCTGGTATAGTTATGGTAATTTTGTTATTCCGTATTTATTACTTCTATCTATTTATTTCCTCGTCGTATCTCGTTGATACAAAACTTTCACTAAAGATTTTTTCATTTTTGCTGTTATATTTGTCTTTCTATATTTTATTTTCTTTGTCTGCTACGAATCCAAGCGTAGTTGTGGCAAGAAATATTAGCTCTAACAAAATATTTTGCGTGAAGTCTTGATTTCCCAATCACCAATGTCTCTAGACATTTAGGCAAAACTTGTTTTATAATTACTTGCCAACCTAGATTCCAATCATGATCAGGGTTCCTCTATAGTCCAACCACGTATCATGAGTCACAGTCAACTCTAGATAATTCTGTTGACAACTGACTGAAGGTTCCCTGACCCTAGATCAGAAAAGAAGGTCAAAATATTGATGTTTGATAAGACACCGCAGCTTTTTGCCAATTTTAATCAATTCTGTGAGTCTGAATTTATTTATTGGTGAAAAAATACTCATAATATTGATATTCCTTATTATTAAACTTATCTTGTTGTATATAATATAACTGAGTTAGCATCTTGTGTTGATTTTAAAAGATTCGTCTATACACCAATACTAGAATGCGAGATAACAGGGTGTAGTTGGGGTCAGTTTCCATAACACCTGAATCGAAAACCCTCTGCATGAGCACACTATGAGAATTTTGGTTAAAGCTGGCATCGGATCCCAGAATTTCCCGGAACGTGGTCTAAGCGCCGAGTCTTATCACTTCTTCGTGACTCTTTCAGATTTTCTATGAACTGTTTCCAACGCCAGGCCACGTTCATTAAACTCTCTTTCCACAAATATTATTCTCCATGTTTCATTAAAACGTCTAGTTTTTATTTTCTCATCTTCTGTCCATCGAGAATCTATACTAGCCAATACACTATTGGCACCAGAAATAAATACCCAACTCAACTACATTTTCTTTGTAGATGATGTTCTCCAACGATGCACAGTGTGATCGCATTAAACGTTCTTCATTTTCTATCGGGTGTTGAAGTAAAGATGATTTGATTCTATAAGTAATGATGATTTAGTGTTGTCCAAGACGATCATCTGATGTCGTATCAATGATATTTGTTACTTTAATGGGGATGATTTGATGTGCTAATGTGTTAATTTGATGTTACACTGCTGATGCATTTATCTAGTAAATCTAACTGGTACGTTTAGTTAACAGTTAATCTTGGAGATATTGCGAATGAGATTGGAGCTGGTATGGAAATGTCAAATATTTGTGGCTACATATTTCAGTTGAAATGAATCATTGTTATTGCAATAATACCTTTGATCCATGTATCAATGTAAAATGTACCTTTGATCAATGACTACTAAAGCGAGCATAACTATTGATTTAACTTTATTTTATCAGTATTAGACATTATTGCACTGACTGCAAATAAATGAGAGTAAAATCCACAACACATATGAGATGACTTCAACAACTGCCTGAATATCAAGAACCGATAGAATTATAAAAGTTTGATGATTGTCTTTGATGTGATCAATGATGATGACAATGATTGTTTAAATTTGTATAATGATTTATCATTCATGTGTTGATAACGATATATATGATGTTGTTGCTACAAACAATAACAATTAGTATAAGCGTCATCTTCTCTGTGTTGCAGGTAATGAGGTCAAGCAGCTAATACCGGATACCGTAATGTTATAGAATTACAACGCAGCGAAGTCATGTCAGGAAATGTTACTTGTGTGAAATTTATTTGACAGGACATTTGAGACTAATTATTCAAATAGAGCCAATAAATTGGGTACGTCTGCTTACTATTTCAGAATTTATTATATAAATAATGACTTAACTATGGTTTGCTTTTAGCAATTAAATACCTAAACATGTTTTAATAATATTCGTCTGATAAATGACTGCGAATCGTGCATTGAATACACATGATGAAAGTTTTTCGATTGAAACGTTGGTTTATTATATTTTTCCATGTTCGTGAGTTGTTAAATCTTTTGAGTGTATTCAGTTAAGTAAAAACCATTAAAAAAATGGTACGTTGCGGATATAACGATCGATAAATAGCTCCCCACACAAATTTGTATCCATTTGTATTTGTTGCGTGCCGTCTGTAATAGGATAGGGACTCGATCTATCAACCCCCGACGTTCTGAGTTCGAATCACGCTGCTGACGGTTTGGTTGCAAATTGTTTCGCGTGGATTTTATAAAAGGATGAAGGCACCACCAGTTCGAAAGCAATGGCAAGCTATTGAACGTAATAATATAGAAAAATCCTGGCAGCGTTTAAAAAAGCAGGGGTTGATTCGCAAAGTCCTGTAAAGGATATGCAATTAACTTTTAACTTGTAATTGTTTGGTTATGTTTTATCAGCACTTTGTATGTCTTTTATTTACTATCTGCAAACAGCTGCGGGGCCTATATTGGAATGGTCGTCGTGGCGCAGATCCTGTCCATCAGTCCAGGCTGTGAATCCAAAATGATAATAAACATGAGCTTGTGCACGTTTTGGGCTTCTTTCGCAAGCAGAACCGATTTGATAGTAAATTACAGCATCAAGATAAACTGGACTAACATTGATAGTAGTAAGTGCTTAAGATGAACAATCTCTCTCTCTCTCTCTCTCTCTCTCTCTCTCTCTCACACGATCCCAGATAAACAATCTGAATATACTTAAACAGTTTGATGTTGACTATACATTGTGTCACATATGTCAAAACTCGTACTCAAAATATAGAGCTAGCTGGATTTTATCTTTAAAACGCATATCTGTAATGCTAGGAAATGTGGGCCGTAAGAAGTACAGGTTTGTGGTTCCAATCATGTGTTTGGTCATTTGTTTTTTCTGGAAGCCTCAAATGCTTGTTTTACTGTCTATTTATTCATAGTCAATTAGGGTCATTTTTTTTTCTCTGTGGTTCTTGATATCAACTACTTATACTATTTATTATTCATAGTCAGTGGGTCTGGGTTTTTTCTCTCTCTCTGTGGTTCTTGACCTTTAACTTCTGCTACTTTATACTCTACTCTGCTTCATAGTACAGAAATACAATACAAACTGTAAACTATGAAGTACATTATATATAGTTGAGAGTGGGACAGAAGAACATTGCTTAACATTGAGTGAATTAGAAAGTATTTTAACGTTCTTGGATTAGAAAGTATTATAACGTTGGTGAATTAGAAGAGTGTTTTAACGTTGGTGAATTAGAAGAATGTTTTAACGTTGGTGAATTAGAAGCATGTTTTAACGTTGGTCGATTAGAAGAATATTATAACGTTGGTGAATTAGAAGAATATTTTACCCTTGGTGAATTATAAGAACATTATAACGTTGGTGTATTAGAGGAATAGTATAGCGTTGTTGTGTTAGAGGTACATTGAATTATTAAAGAAGTAATAGAGTACTGAAATATAAGGATGGCGACAGAAATATATATTAATTTGAAACTGAAAAAGACTGTAGACTATTAAGTTGTGATGAGAACAGTAGAATTGTCCATGTTACGGTTGAATGTCTCATTTATTTTGTGCATGAAACAATGTAGTTTTATATTGTCATGAACTAGAAAAACAGAGTATGATATTTTAAGATACTAGTCTATAAGACAAACGTTTGCAAAAATCAATTTTGAAGGATACAATTCTGTAAGATACAAGTCTGTAAGATACAAGTCTTTAAGATACAAGTCTGTAAGACAAAAGACTGTAATATGCAAGTCTGTAAGATACAAGTATGTAAGATACAAGTATGTAAGATACACGTATGTACGATATAAGTCTGTAAGATATAAGTATGTAAGTCTCAAGTTTTAGCACAAATTTGTAAGTCTCAAGTGTGTAAGACACAAGTTTGTAAATCTCAAGTTGTAAGTCTCAAGTTTGTAAGACACAAATTTGTAAGTCTCAAGTGTGTAAGACACAAGTTTGTAAATCTCAAGTTGTAAGTCTCAAGTTTGTAAGACGCAAGTTTGTAAGTCTCAAATTGTAATTCTCAAGTTGTAAGTCTCAAATTGTAAGTCTCAAGTTGAAAGTTTCAAGTTTGTATGTGTCAAGTTTATAAGACACACGTTTGTTTGTAATAAAAAAAGTTTGTACGTCTCAACGTTGTAAGAAACAACTGTAGTATACACAAGTTTGTAAATCTCAACGTTGTAAGACACAGCTGCAGTATACACAAGTTTGTACGTCTCAACGTTCTAAGACACAGCTGCAGTATGCAAAAGTTTGTACGTCTCAACGTTGTAAGACACAGTTGCAGTATACACAAGTTTGTACGTCTCAACGTTGTAAGACACAGTTGCAGTATACACAAATTTGTAAGTCTCAACGTTGTAAGACACAGCTGAAGTATACACAACTTTTGAACGTCTCAACGTTGTAAGACACAGTTGCAGTATACACAAGTTTGTACGTCTCAACGTTGTAAGACACAGCTGCAGTATTCACAAGTTTGTACGTCTCAACGTTATAAGACATATCTGCAGTACACACAAGTTTGTACGTCTCAACGTTGTAAGACACAGTTGCAGTATACACAAGTTTGTACGTCTCAACGTTGTAAGACACAGCTGCAGTATTCACAAGTTTGTACGTCTCAACGTTGTAAGACACATCTGCAGTATACACAAGTTTGTACGTCTCAACGTTGTAAGACACAGCTGCAGTATACAGAAGTTTGTACGTCTCAACGTTGTAAGACACAGTTGCAGTATACACAAATTTGTAAGTCTCAACGTTGTAAGACACAGCTGAAGTATACACAACTTTTGAACGTCTCAACGTTGTAAGACACAGCTGCAGTATACACAAGTTTGTACGTCTCAACGTTGTAAGACACAGTTGCAGTATTCACAAGTTTGTACGTCTCAACGTTGTAAGACACATCTGCAGTATACACAAGTTTGTACGTCTCAACGTTGTAAGACACAGCTGCAGTATACACAAGTTTGTACGTCTCAACGTTGTAAGACACAGCTGCAGTATACACAAGTTTGTACGTCTCAACGTTGTAAGACACAGCTGCAGTATACACAAGTTTGTACGTCTCAACGTTGTAAGACACAGCTGCAGTATACACAACTTTTGAACGTCTCAACGTTGTAAAACACAGTTGCAGTATACACAAGTTTGTACGTCTCAACGTTGTAAGACACAGCTGCAGTATACACAAGTTTGTACGTCTCAACGTTGTAAGACACAGCTGCAGTATACACAAGTGTGTACGTCTCAACGTTGTAAGACACAGCTGCAGTATACACAAATTTGTACGTCTCAACGATTAAGACACAGCTGCAGTATACACAAATTTGTAAGTCTCAACGTTGTAAGACACAGCTGCAGTATACACAAGTTTGTACGTCTCAACGTTGTAAGACACAGCTGCAGTATACACAAATATATAGTTGTGCCAGTGGAACAGAAGATTATATGTTTGATGTTAAGTTGTCATCATCATCAGCATCAGGAACCGTGTCGACTGGCGTAGGCGATCATAGTTCTCCACAAATCTATGTCTCCAGTGTTAGTTATCATCACAGATCCTGACTCTCATCAGTGCCAGTAAATCAGGTAATCCACAATTTTCTCTCTTCGTCTTCCTCTGTCTCGTCTGCCCTCGATTTTATCAGTTTTTACAATATGTTTTAAATCTTCCAAGATATGTTGTACCAGTATTTCTGAAAGGATTTTTCTTATAACAGCAATACCCATCCTTTATACAGTGATACCTAGCCTCGTTCCAAGCTGGTACAACATAAACGAACAACACTCCTAATACCTGCTTCAACAAAACGAACACACCTAATAGTATCTCCACTCACATGAATCATTACACTCTAATTACCAACAACACAAAAGAACTAACGCCAACGTCACGAATTCAAGAACAGAAATTTCAAAACATCTATTTAAATTTACATAATCATTATTCATAAACCAAATGCAACATAATACAATAATAATGAATCACATCTCACACAAATCAAACTTATTGAAAATAGTCCAAATTTTACAGTTAATCATATTACCTTAAGCTAAATCCACTGGTCCGTATTCCTTGTCCTTCGTAGCAGAGGAACCTCACAACGACAAATACCAGACTTGAAAGATATCATACATCACCCAGATGCAACCACTGTAGTAATGACGTTGTCAAATCAACAGTCCGTGACTCACGACGTTTTTCCCGTATTGTAAAATATAATACCTCACACAGATGCAAGCACAGTACCATCTACGTTGTCAAATCAAGAGACAAGGACTCTCGACGATTCTTCCAGTATTGTAAATATAATACCTCCACAGATGCAAACGCTCATACCAACTACGTTGTCAAATCAGAGACACGGACTCGACGATTCTTCCAGTATTATAAATATAATACCTCACAAAGATGCAAACGCCGTACCAACTACGTTGTCAAATCAAAGACAGGGACTCACGACGATTTTTCAGGCATGTAGAATATAATATCATCACCTAGATTTCTTGTAACATATAATACATAATACATCACGCAGATGCAAACACAGTCCCCACTCGTTCTCCCGTCCCGGACTCTATCTATTCTCTGACTGTCCGCTCAATAATCTCCAATCCCCTGAGTTCGTTCACCTATCTTCGTGACAACTCATGAGCTGTCATCACAACAAAATAGACACAAGGGAATAAAACAAAAGGGGAACAAACTACAATATAAGCAAGAATTTATCCCCCTTATCCACAGGAACAGTAATACTGTTACATTTCCTCCCTGTCTTTCCTTCAGAAGATTTCCGAAATCTTCTACATTAAAAAAAAAATTTTCCCCTGTACATAAAAAATCCTCACTCAATCCTTCAGATATGGCAGAGATAGACAATCCTTTCATCCACTAAAATACAACATCTGTCCCTCACCACATTTATACTTGTTCTTTTTGATAGAACACATTTGCTTCAAAAAATGGACAGTCATCATAGAAATATCAAGTTAAACCTATTCACTCTAGACATAATCAACATAAACAAATGCAAATCTGAAGACCATATTGGAAGTGTGTGACCAGGTTGAAAATTTCACTCGTGATTTGAAACTGGTCCACTGGTCAAGAGACTCCCAAGTCTGCACTTCACTCGCCCTCAACATATAGCATGGTATTCAAACATATGTGGAAGAAAAAGAAAATCAAATTAATCTCATGTCAACAAATTTTCATACAGGCGCAAAAATGTCACCCCCATACAAATAAATCGCAGTCTCTGTTCCTCAGGATCTACCGGGGTCTACCACAAATTCTAATAGTTAACTACTGGTCTTGTACTATCCCACTACATCACCTCACTAAATAGTCTAATCATTAAATCCATAAAAGCTTCGCCTTCCGCCCTCGTTTAAATCTCGTTTAGAGGTTCTCCCTGTCCGATTTTATCTTCTCTAGGTTCCACAGCATTCTTCTTTACTACTCTCTCAGATCTCAGATGATCCCATTTTTGTTTAGATAACTCTGTCTTCGTGGTTTTCATAACGTTTTCGATATGCCTTTGGAACTGATTCCTCCCCAAATCTTCTCCCTTCCTGCCATTTGGTCTCCCTGATGGCCATTCACTATGTCTCTTAACTTCCCCACTAATTGTTGTATTTCAGACTCGGACACTGAGGACTCAGTTTCACTATGTTCATCATCTGCTTCCCTTGTCTCTTCTCCCTCTAGTCTATCTCTACTCAATATCAACCTTTCCTCTCGTTTGAGATGGCTAATCTCCTCATCAGAAGATAGCGTCCTAATTCTTGCTAACCTCTCGAACTCATTTCTCAACGCTCTCTTGTTTGACTCTGTATTGCCCGTCTAGTATTTTTATATGGAGCATCAATTTCTATCTCTCTCTCTGAAACTTCAGTGGTCTGCTCAGTACCCTCTCTAGTCTCGTCTTCGATATCAACATCGGCGTCCTCTCTCAGTTCTTTGTCGTCTGAGTCATCCGGGTTACTCCCCAGTTAGTTTTTTTCCGTCTCCATGTTTTCCAACTCAGTACTAACGCTCTCACTGCTCTGCCTGGGAATCACATACGTAAAATCTCTCATGGTTCCTCTTCCTGCTGCTTGTTGGGGTACCCTGATTTCTGTATTATCTCTCCTCAGCCACCGCACGTGCGACCTAATGACTCTCCCTCCTTTGGTGTTTTATTAAATAGGACACGGGCGACGTCTTCCGTAGTATATAATAACCTCTCTCCCATCTATTGTCTAACTTGGAAGCCCATGCTTCTATAATAAACTGCCTCTTATTACAAATTTTTAGCTTGATCTCCCACTATGTTTTTTTTCATCCATTCAGCTATCTCACATTTCAACACCAGAATAAAAGTGCCTTTATGCATTTCTGTAAAATGACTTACGGGATTTCTTCCACATACTTTCTTCTGTTTAATAAATTGTCCAGGGAAGGATGGTCTTTCTTCTGTACAAAGATAGTAAGGCGGAAACCTAGTACTTCCTGCTGGGAGTAAGATCCGACTGCTGCCACTGTTGATTAAGGTGATATCCCAGTCCCAAACAAGTTTCATCAACCATTTTTGCGATAAACATTATTTAGTGTCCTGTGTTGCCTTTCGGTTTATTCCGTTCGATTATGGGCAATAAAATTGAAAATACATATTGTCTTGTATTCAACCTGTAAAAGCTGCTCTGAATTTCTACTTATAACTCGCCGCTGTTGTCCGTTAAAAATGACTAGGCAAATTATATCGTTAGAAATGAATTAGTACTAAGTGATGTATTATACAGTATTCACTAGACTGTCACACAGGATAGCATTCTAAGTTTATCTACTGCAACAATCTGGTAACTGGGAAATATACCTGGCCTCTGATAGCATGCCTGGTACGGACCGGTTATGTCTATAATTAACTTTCTACAGCAAAATGTTGCTGATCCGTATCTCGCAATGACTCCTTATTGTTCATGCCTTCTCGAACCCCGTCATACCTCTACAATTGAGTATATAATTGTAAATATCCTGAAAATATCGTTGGCCACAGTACTTTGCTTCCTATGTAGACTGACATTACTCTGTCCAGGCTCATGTGCCCTGCTGTCATGTAGGTTGCCCAACACCTTCTTCAATACGTTAGGTGATGCATACCTTCAACTCGGTGCTCTTTCTTCTGGGGTTTAGAAATATAGCAACCCATCACAACACAAAATTTTTTCAGAGCTTCTGATTTCTCTCCTGTGAAAGCTGCACATTTACTTCTTTCCCAACATTGATCCTTCCTACTGGCTCCTCATGTCTGAACTTTGACCTTTCTGTATCTGACCTATCATTACATGACCTTGGTTTCCAACTCATGATTTACTTCTTCCCGAGTGCGACCTGAATCACACACTTGAGAGCACGATCATCGATATTCAGATGTACCTCTCCTGTCGAGTCCTCTTTTCCTGTCATAAGGAACTATGAGAACAAATTCGCATAAAGTTTTGTGTGCTTTTCTTGGAGGGTCTGATTTTATGTCATATCCCGGTACCCCATGGCCCAAAGCTTGAATCTTTCAGTTCATCGAGATTCCATAACGACTTGAGGGGCTTATGATCCGCATGGATGATGAAAAGAGGCATTATGCAAATAAAGTTCACTTTTGATAAGAAATGATAGCGTAAGCTTCTTTCAATAGTCGCACAATTCTCTGAGACTTATTCAGCTTGTAAGGAGAGAGAAAAGATAAGGTCTCTCATTTCTCTACCCCAAATTATTCCCTGTAGCCGCCGGCTGACCAAACAAAACTCCGATAGCATCGTCGGAGGCATCAGTATACAAAACCACACCTCCCTTACGTCTGGATGCGGCTAACAGCGGTATAACGGCCAAACCGTTCCAAGTATTCAAAGCCACACACTCTTCCGTCCACACCTGAAACGGGAAAACGTCCTCGTTCAGTGACACCAGGTTCCACAATTTCCGAAAAATTCTGGAATAAACCGACGACAATATCCCGCCCACCAAAACCTCGAACGCCACGCGGACACGGCGCCGGCGCGCTATCTCTTCACAACTCACCTTTCCATCTGTTTGATCTGTCTGACTGATCGTCTTAAAAACCCATACGGTGTCTCCTTAGAAATTCACATCAGCAATAATTTTAGCTTAGCACTGAGTGTTCTCGCAAACGCTGTAGACGATTCTACGGTGTTCTAATGTAGTTTTAGTCCCATTCAGTAAAACAGAATATCATCAACGTAAGCCAACGCAAACCCGCATCCCGGTGTTACCGTCCATCAGGCCCGCGTAGGCAGGCGGAACCGACTTCA
This sequence comes from Arion vulgaris, assembly GCA_020796225.1. Classification (NCBI taxonomy): domain Eukaryota; kingdom Metazoa; phylum Mollusca; class Gastropoda; order Stylommatophora; family Arionidae; genus Arion; species Arion vulgaris. The sequence goes on from CM036757.1 coordinate 44,166,981, forward strand.
CCTGAACGGCACTGACATTCATCCATAACCGCCGATGCAGATTAAAACCGCTTTCTTCCTTTAGCCTCAGTGGAGACATCGGCAGGCACCAACCCGACTCGCGTCGTCCAAAGCGGAAAAAAATATTTAGACTATTTAAAGTTCAAAATATCTCTATAACAGGTAGTGGATAGGTGATACTTTGTAGTCACTTTTTAGAAGCCCGAGAACAGCAACAAAATCGGTGAGCCATCTTTCTTGTTGCAATAACTATCGTGGTGAAGCCTACCTGATTCATCCTTTCTATGATATCGTTTTAACATATTCGATAGCCTTCCATCATTCTCGATTAACGGTGTACGATATGGTCTCAAGCTCAATATGGGCAGCATTCCTGTGTCTAACTTTATCTGCACTGCATATTAGTTCTCCCCCAACCTCGTAGTCCGGACAGGCAAAATGTCATGGTTTTCTTAAATACCTTTCGATCATCTGTTGACTTTCCTTACTCTATCTGACCACAAAGCTGATGTCTTTTCTTTTAAGTCTGCCTGCAAAGTTGGGATTCGCAGTTGGCCCCCGTCCATCTTTTTCCCCGCAGGTACCTCACAATTCTGACGGGCCTTCTTCATGTCTTTCTTTCTAGTGGCGGCATTTATTCCTATGTATGTATCTTCTAGCTGTCGATATTATTCTGTTCTTTTTCTCTCCGAATCTCTTCACTATCGCAATGACTTTTCCTTCCATTTTTGACTGCGTTTTCTCCCACTCTACATCTCTTTCCTAATATGAACAGTTTAGTTGTCCCACGTATTATCGTCACGGGGACAAATTCAGATCTCGCCAAGCCTGATATCTCCTTTCCAGTCACCAACAACCGCCCCTGCCACGTCATAGTTACTTATAGCTAGTCCTCATCACCCGCAATACTATCCTGGCGTGACCTCCTAGCTTAGAAGCCTCACAATAAGTTTGGTGGACTGAGGTTTATAAATCATCCTGTTCTGGTAGTTACTATACACGCCCCTGCATGTCCTCACCATATCTATGAATTCATTTCCTATTTCTTTTTTATGCAGGCCAAAATATAATTGACTTTTCCTGACTCAGAAAGTCCACTCCTCAAGATCATCATTCTCCTACCTATCCTTTAATAACATGTGTTCTGGAAAACTGCAAACCCTCCATTCTTATTTCAGCCTGTATAACCCTTAATACTGAGAAGCTCCTGAGACACTGACTCCAATCTGGTCTTATGGGTCTCATCTTTCCCCCTACTTTAGTCGTCTGGAATATTTCATTTATCAAATCCACATTTGCCCAGTGGTCCACTTCAGCCGTAATGACAACTTCCTATCAGCACTTAAGCAATAACTAGGTACCCACCATATTTTTCTTCAGAAGAGAGCCTGAGCCAAGCCTGCTGTCCTTGCCACCGTCGGCCAAACTCACTGTGCGACACACGTCCACTTCCCTGCTCGTTATTACTCTCGCCTACTTCCTCTCTTGTCCTTCAAACTCCCTCCCTGACCTATTTGTATTGCATCTCCGACAATTCCTAGCCCAATGGCCGTTCTCCCACATACATAGCATTCGACTTCTCTTGTCCTCCCATAATCATACGATACATGTCCTGTTCTACAGCATAACAGATTATTTCTTCTACATCTTGCAACTCTCGTGGTTACCTGCCTGCATCTCCTTTCTCATTCGTCCCCCATTTAACGTCTGCCTGTTCCTCTTCATAAAATTTCTTCCATAATTATCTACCCCGCTCAGGTCCTCTACCCAACTTCCACTTTGAATCTCTTCTTCAAATTTCCTTTGCTCATTTACTGCCAACGATACCGCATTTTCGAAGCTTATTGCTTCTTCCTCAACAGGAATTCCCTTCAGACTATCTTCTTCAATCCTATAAATACATTCATTAGTTGTCGCCAGTAATTTTTCTGCATCTGAATCTTCAAACCGTCATTCGCTGCTCTATGATTCTGTCCTCGCACACTGCACGGGCCTTTTTTACTCAATGCTCAAACCTGCCAGCACACTGCGACCGAGTCTTCGGCGTATCTTTTTAATAAATCACTTTTGGGTAAATTCATCCTATGCCCTTCTGACTCTACTTTCTAACTTACTTTATAGGTGGTGGCAGATCAGCACTGGTCTGAAATGTTATACTTTTTTCTTTTCTCTGGTCTCCCCTCCTGAAATAAATGCAAAATTTTCTGATCCTCGACCCACGTTCTAAATTCCCCCTGCATCTCCAGAAATTTAGAAATTGAGCCAACATATGGGCTTCCTGAGATACCTAATTGTTCATCCACTTAACGGTTGTTTCAATGACTGCCGATATCGACTGTGCCATTTTTTTATTTGTTTCACTACCATACCCTATCATACTGAAAACAACTATATTAATGCAAATGTCGAAAACATGATAATGTTGTTATATTTAGAATTAATACCTGCACTTCATAATAATACCACAATAGATACATCCTGTTTTATTTCCCAAACCCTAAGAAAGACAATCTAATGCAACCAAACACTTGAGTCTCATCACAAACAAACACTGAGGCCACAGGTGAACGTCACTTCAGACCTAGGAACAAACTGTTGAGATCCAAGCTTTCTGCAAACAATGTTACTTAAACACTTCAATCAACCCAGGTTATTTTTTAATGGCCAGGGATTGGCCTTATTTTTAAATGTATTAAAGTGATTTTTTCTTATAACAATACTATCTCTATATGATAATGAGTCTGTTCATAGTTACACAAATATAAATGAATACTGTAATACCTGTTTAAATACGAACACACTTATATTCTACTCTATGAATTGCTACACTTCACTACTAACAACACAAAAGAACTAACAAAGAATCCAACTAACTAAGAACAGAATTTCAAAGATTTGTTTAAATTTTATACAATTGTTGTCTATAAAAACTAATGCAACATAATACACATGAATACATTCACACAAATTAAATTATTAAAGTTAGTCTAAATTTTACAGTTAATTATATTACTTAAAAGAATCTACTGGTCCGTATTCTGTCTTTTTCGCAGCAGAGAAACTCAATGACAAATACCAGACTTGAAAGATATCAGCGCATCGTCTGATGCAACTTACTCGTAGTAATCGGACAGTTGTCAATCAACAGACCGATTCACGACGCGTTTTTCCTGCATTGTAAAAATATAATACCACACAGATGCAAGCACAAATGGAACATCTAATAAAACAGCTGTATTGTACCAACCATGTTGCTGCACAGCAATAAATTCACGCACAGCAATAATTTCCACGTCCAGTACTGAGACAAGCGTAAGTACAAAACATATGATAAGCAGCCACACAGATGATGATTGAGCGTGACTGTCTTTTCTAAGAGAGACAGCGAGGGGCCCCTATTTCATCCGGGTAGCAATGCGAGTCGTAGCATTACAAGATGATGACACTATAATTGATGGTAATGATTTACAGCACAATAATAGTTATCAACCATTCTTAGGTCATAGTTTGTCGCCTATTTGTTGACATTCTGGCTTAATTAGACAAAATACGTCTGGTCGTGCCCAATGGTTCGCGCGGTTGTTCTTCGACACCACCATTGTTGCTACTGTCACTACGTCAAACAATTGTTGTCGCGTTATTGCCGAATACTTAAAATCGTTTAGTGTTTGCCGCCCGTTTATAGAGCAACACAAGTTCTCGCGCATAAAATATCTAATTATATACAACCACCAGCTTAACTATCTGGTTCCTTCAGCCATACCAGGTGTGTGAGTGCACCACCATTCACTACAGAGAAAGAGGGATCAGAGAGAAAGAGAGAGGAAGATGGGAGAGAGCACCAGATAATAAAGAAAAGACATAATATGTCGAGAGATGGAAAACAGCGACAATAAACAAATAGAAGGAGAAGACAACGTCTCATATTTTGTTACAGCATTCGGCAACAAGCAGCACATTGTAAATATTGTTGTTCACGACAGTGGAACCAAGGAGCTGGAAAATATAATGGAAGTTGTGTTATTGATTTGTTGAAAACATTGAGACTGTCTCTCTCTACATGTTATGTGATAGATTGAGGTGTGAAAGCTAGCAAGCGATGATAAAGGAGGATAGTATATTGTTAATGGTGGAGTGGTCTGCTAGTAATGACGGACTGATATAGTTTTAAAAGTTCACATTTAAATTAAGAACTTGAAAAAGCTTTCTGGAGCAGACAACGATATTTATTATTCAACAGAATGTTATAAAATATCCACAGTTGTGTGTTGTCTTTGATTAATGACAGTTGACATTTGTCATCTAACAGGAATGGCATAAAAAACATCCATAAGGTTGTCTTGGATTAGTCAGACAGCGAGTACGGTTATCTAACAGTAGCCATATAAAATATCCACAGTTGTGTGTGGATGTCTGATCAGTCAGGGACAACGATATTTGCTTATCTAACAGAATGTTATAAAATATCCACAGTTGTGTGTTGTCTTTATCAGTCAGACAGCGATATTTGTTGTCTAAACAGAATGGCATAAAACATCTACAGTTGTGTGTTGTCTTGACTAGTCAGACAACGATGGTTTATTACCCAACAGAATGTTATAAATATCCACAGCTGTAAATAGCTTTTAACACTGACAGCGATATTTGGTTAACAATGTGGTTTATATAAAACATCTTAATAGCTGTGTGTTGTCTGATCAGTCAGACAGTTGATATTTGTCATCTGAACAAATGGTATAAAATATCCATGCTGTGTGATGTCTGATCAGTAGCCAAGCATATTATTACCCAATTAATTATAAAAGATATCCAATAGAGTTGTGTGTTGTCTTGTCAAATAGACAGCAATATTTGCTGCCCAACAGAATGGTGTAAAACATCCACAGTTGTGTGGTTGTCTGACCAACAGACAGCGATATTTATTACCAACAGAATGGTAAAGAGCATCCACAAAGGTGTGTTTGTCTATTAGTCAGACAAAGGAGTATTTGCCATTTAACAGATTGTAGTAAAGATCCAGTTGTGTGTTGTCTTGACTATAAGACAAAGGATATTTATAATTCAACAGAATGATAAAACACTCTACAGTTGTAGTTGTCTGACTAAACAGACAAAGCATATTTGTCATCTACTAGAATGGTAAAAGACATCCAAGAAGTCAAAAAGTTGTCTACGTCAGACAAAGGATATTGCATACCAATAGGGGATTGTAGCAAACATCCAGTTGTATGTTGTCTGATTTGAAGCCGCTGCAAAGTGATATTTATTATTCAACAGAATGTACAAAGACTACAGTTATAATGTCTGATCAACAGACAGCGATATTTGTTAATAACAGAATGGTAAACATGTCCAGTTGTGTGTTATTCAGTTGAATGATTAAGGACATATTTGATACCCAACAGATTGGCATAAAAGACTCAAAGTTAAAATATTTTAACAAAGATAAAGGAGGGTGTCTATCTAGTATATATAAATATAATAGTTGTGTGTTATCTTGGTGTTGTAATAAAGGATATTTATAAGAAAACAGAATATAAACATCTACATTGTAAAGATCTGACTAAATGGACAAAGGGGAGGTTTGCCTGAATGTGGTGCATAAATATCTACAGGTTGTGTGTTGTCTGATCAGGTAAGATAGCAGAGCATGTATCACCTAGTGAGGGTATAAAACATGCACAGCTAAAGTTGTTCTAAAACAGATACAAAGGATATTTGCACAAAACAGAATGGTATAATAATTACAGTTGTGTGTTGTCTTGACTGTGTCAGGACAAATAGATATTTGCCGAATGGGTAAACATCCACAGTTGTTAGTGAAGGTTCACCTGAATAGACAGTTGATATATTTGCAGACCAACAAATGGGCGATATCAAATATGTTGTGTGTTGTCTGGTCACAGACAGCCAGATATTTCACACGAACAAATGGTATAAAACATCCACAGTTGTGTGGTTGTCTTGATCAGTCAGACAGCTACAGTGTGTTATCTAACAGAATGGTAGCAAAATAAACGTCAGTTGTGTGTTATCTGACTGGTTTGGGTGATTAGCTGATATTTGTCATCCAACAGAAATGGTAAAGACATCCACAGTTGTGTGTTGGTCTTGGCAGTCAAAGAAGGAGCATTTGTCATCTAACAGAATGTAAACATCCGCAGTTGTAGTTGTCTGATCAAATGGATGTACGCGTCATCTAACAGTGAATGGTAAAGATATTCACAGTTGTGTTATTCATTAAACAGACAGTTATATATTTGTCACACCCAGAACAGATTTGTGAAAGAAAAGACTCAAAGTTGTGTGTTGGTCTGATCAGTAAGACAGTTATATGTAAAGTTATCTAAAAGAGTGGTAGCAAAGATAATAGCTAAAGTTGTCTTATGTTTATATATATTTGCAATAAATGAATTATGAAACACTTCCATAGTTGTGTGTTGTCTTGATCAGCCAGACAGCGATATTTTTCCTTAATAGAATGGTAAAGACATCTCAGTTGTAAGCTGTCTGACTAGTCAGACATGATATTTATCACCACATAATAGCAAGACATCACTAGCAAAGGTCTTGTCAGTCAGACAAAGACATTTAATATCCAACAGAATGGTATAAAACACATCTGTTAGCTAGTTGTTTTGATCAGTCAGACAAAGATGATTTATTATCTAATGAGAATGGTATAAAATATCCAGCAGTTGTGGGTGATACCCTGATCAAACAGTCAGACAAATATATTTGTCATTCCAACAGAATAACACAAAACATCCATAAAGGTGATATCTTGACTAACAGACAAATATATTTATTACTCAACAGAATGTGTGCACATCCAGCATTGTAAAAGTTGCTCCTAATAATAGACAGCGAGGTTTATTACCAGCCAGAATGGTAAAAAGATTCAACAGTTGTGTAAGGTCTTGCAAGTCAGACAGCTATATCGTAATAAAATAGGAATATGGTATAAAGTTAATTTTACAGTGCTGTGTGAAGTTGTCTTGATCAGTAATGGAACAGCGATATTCTTCCTTTGGGACAGAATGAGCAGATCTCAGTCAGGTGTTGTCTGATCAGCCAGATGAGCGATATTTGTCATCTAACAAAATGGTAGTATAAGATATCAACAGGTTGTGTGTGTTGTCTCATTAGTCAGACAGCGATACTTGTCATCTTAACAGAATGGTAGTATAAAATATCCACAGTTGTGTTGTCTTGATCTAATAGACAAAGGATATTTGTCATCTATCAGAATGGTATAAAACAATCCATATTGTGTGATGTTCATCAGCCAGACAGCTGATATTTGTCATCTACAGAATGGTAAAGACATCCACAGTTGTAGTGTCTTGTCAGTCAGACATGATATTTATTAACAGGAATGGCAAACATCCACAGCTGTGTGTTGTTTCAATAGTCAGGACAGCTGATATTTAATATTCAACAGAATGGTATAAAACATCCATTGTGTTGTGTGTGTTATCTGACTAAACGACAGCTGATATTTTTTCATTCAACAGAATGGTAAAAAGACATCCACAGTTAAAGAAGTTGTCTTGACCAGTCAGACAGTGATATTTTTGTCATTCAACAGAATGGCATAAAACATCCACAGCTGTGTGATGTCTTGACTTCAGTCAGTATTAATGACATTTAGTCATTCAACAGAATGGTAAAAGACAACAATAGTTAGGTTGTCGCTGGTCAGTCAGACAGCAATATTTAATATCGAACACTGAGAAACATCCATAGCTAAAGGGTTGTCTTGACTAGTCAGACAGCGATATTTAGTCATCTAACAGAATGGTAAAGACATTCACAGTTGTGTGTTGTCTTAAGTCAGACAGCGATATTTAATACCTAACAGATTGGTGCAGCAAAGATCCAAAGGTAAAAAAGGTCTTGACTGCAAGATAGCTACATGTGCTATCTAAAAAAAAGAGAGAGTAAAAACATGCACAGTTAAAGGTTAGGCTGAAAGTCAGACAAAGATATTTGTATTAAAACAGAATGGTATAAAATAATTGTAAAGTTGTAAAAGTTGTCTTGATCAGTCAGACAAAGGATATTTTTCTTTAACAGAATGTATAAGACATCTCAGTTAAAGTGTTGTCTTGATCAGTTTATTAAAGGATATGGTTTGTCATCTAACAAATGGTAAGACATCACAGTTGTGTAGGTTACCTGGTCGTCAGACAAATGATATTTGTCATTCAACAGAATAGATAAAAATATCCACAGTTGTGTGGTGTTGTCTGACCAACAGAGACAAAGAGTATTTATTATCTAACAGAATGGTATAAAATATCCACAAAGTCAGGTGAGGTTCTGACTAAATGACAAAGGATACTTGTCATCTAACAGAATGGCAAGATGATCCACAAAGGTGTTATTCTAATGTCAGACAGCGATATTGTCATCTAACAGAATGGTCTAAAACATCCACAGTTGTGTAAGTTATTGCTCTTGACAGTCAGACAGCTATATTTGTCATTCAACAGAATGGTATAAAACATCCACAGTTGTGTGTTGTCTTGACTAAATAGACAGCGATATTTTTTCTAATCTAATAATGGTAAAGACATCCACAGCTGTGTGGTATGTCTGACTCAGTCAGACATGATATTATTATCCAACAGAATGAGATAAACATCCACACTTGTGTGATGTTTGACTAGTCAGACAGCGATATTTGTCATCTAACAGAATGTCAGAAAGACATCAACAGTTGTGTGTTGTCTTACTAGTCAGACACAATATTTGTCATCGAACAGAATATAAAAATAATCCACAGTTGTGTGTTGTTCTGATCGTCAGACACGATATTTGGTTATCTAATGAATGAAAGACATTCACAAAATAGTGTTGTCTTGGTAAGTCAGACGTGATATTTGCTGCCCAACAGATTGTATAAGATCCAAAGGTGTGGTGTTGTCTTTGATCAGTAAGACAGCGATATATTATCTGGGGAAAAGAGTGGTATAAAAATACGGTTATTGTATGTTAAAGGCAAACAGACAGCGATATTTGTAATGAAACAGAATGGTACAAAACACCTCAGTTGGGTAAAGGTTCTGATCAGCTGTATATGACATGGTCTGTCAGAATGGTACAAACATCCACAGTTGTTAAGGTTGTTTAATTAGGCCGACAGCGATATTTTTCTATTCAACAGAATGGTAAGACATCCACAGTTGTGTGTTGTCTTGACTGTGTCAGACAGCGATACTTGTCATCGAACAAAATGGTATAAGACATCAACAGTTGTGTGTTGTCTTGGCTGGGGTCAGACAAAGGATATTTGTCATCTAACAGAACATATAAAGATCCTACAGTTAAATGTTGTCTTGATCAGTCAGACAGTGATATTTCTGTAATTCAACAGAATGTAGCATGAACATCTATAAAGTTGTGTGTTAGTTCTGATCAGTCAGGACAGTGACAGGTGTCATCTAACAGAATGTGGTATAAAACATTCATAGTTGTGTGATGTCTTGACTAGTCAGACATGATATTTGTCATCTAACAGAATGGTAAAAGACATCTACAGTTGTAAAAAAGTTGTTCTGGCCAGTCAAACAGCGGGCATTTGCTACCTAACAGAATGGTATAAAATGATCCATAGTTGTGTGTTGTCTGACTAGTCAGACAGCGATATTTGCTGGTCTAATGAACAATGTAGAAAAGAATTCAGCTGTGTGTTGTCTTGGCCAGTCAGACAGCGATATTTGTCATCTAACAGATTGGTAAGGTACATCCAAAACAGTGTTGTCTTGATCAGCAAGACAAAGTATATGTGTCATCTGCAGTGGTATAAAACACGCATGTTGTGTGTTAGTTCCTGGTCAGACAAATGAGATATTGTATTAAACAGAATGGTATAAAACACCATAGTTGTGTGGTTGTCTTGATCAGCTGACAGCGATATTTTTCATTTAACAGAATGGTAAGATATCCAGTTATAGGTGTTGTCTTGACTAACATGACACATATTTGTCATCTAACAAAATGGTATAAGACATCAATAGGCAAAATATCTTGGCTGTGTCAGACAGGCAGGATATTTGTCATCTAACAGAATGTAGTATAAAAACATCCACAGTTGTGTATTGTCTTGACTAGTCAGACAGTGATATTACATCTAAACAAATGCAGCATAAACATCTGACAGTTGTGTGTTGTCTGATCTGTCAGATGCAAGGTTGTCTATCTAACAGAATGTATAAAAGACATCCACAGTTGTGTGTTCACTGTCAGACAAAGGAGACAAGCCATCTAACAGAATGGTATAAAACATCCACAGTTAGTGATGTCTTGATCAGTCAGACTAGTGATATTTCATTGGCCCAATAGAATGGTAAAAGACATCAACAGTTGTGTGTTAGTCTTGGTAAGTCAGACAGCGATATTTGTCATCTCCAACAGGATTGGGTATAAAGATCCAGAAGGTGTGTGGTTGTCTGACTGGAAGAGACACAGAAAAAGTCACCTAGAGTGGTATAAAACATGCAAGGAAGAAAAAGTTGTGTTGCTGAACAGAGGTACGATATTTGTAATAAAACAGAATGGTATAAAACACCTAGTTAGTTGTGTGTTGTCTGATCAGTCAGACAGCGATATTCGCCGAATGGTATAAACATCTATGAAGAATAGTTGTTCCTGACTGTCAGACAAAGGATATTTTTCACCAACAGAATATAAAGACATCTACAGTTGTGTGTTGTCTGATCAGTCAGATAAGCGATATTTGTCATTCAACAGAATGGTATATAAAACATCCACAGTTGTGTGATGTCTTGACTGGGTCAGACAGTTGAGTACTTGTCATCTAACAGAATGGTAAAGACACACTGGGCCATGTTGTGTGTTGCCGCGGCTTTCAGTCAGGACATGCAATTATTTGTCATCGAACAGAATGAAAAAACATCCACAGTTGTAAAAGGTCTTGATCAGTCAGACAGCGATATTTGTCATCTAATGAAATGGTAAAGATTACTCGCTATTAAAGCGTCTTGGTGCAAGTCAGACATGATATTTGTCATTCAATGACAGTATAAAAGATCCAAAGGTAAAAGTTGTCTTGACTAGTGGAGAGGAAGGACATGTGTCATCTAAAAGATGGTATTAAAAACATGCACAGTTGTGGCAAAGGTTAAAGTTGGCAAACAGACATATGGGAGTTATTTGTAATAAAATAGAATGTGGTAATAAATACCTGATATTAGGGTAAGTTGATCTGATCAGTCAGACATGCGACATTTTTCTTTAATAGAATGGTAAAAGACATCCCCGTTGTGTTGTCTTGATCAACAATAGACAGCGATATTTGTCATCTAACAAAATGGTATAAGACATCAATGGTTGTGTGTTGTCTGGTCAGTCAGACAGCGATATTTCTGTCATCTAACAGAGAACAGAAACATCCACAGTTGTAAAGGTTGTCTTGATCAGTCATATACGATATTTGTCAATTCAACACGGTATAAAATATCCACAGTTAGTGATGTCTGACTTCAGTCAGATAGCGATATGTGTCATCTAGAATGGTAAAAGACATCCACGCAAATGTGTGTTGTCTTATTGTCAGACAAAGGATATTTATTGACTCTGACAGAATGGTCTAAAACATCTACACATAGGTTGTGTGTTGTCTTTATCAGTCAGACAGCGATATATTTATTATCTAATAGAATAGATAAACATCCACAGTTGTGTGGTGTCGTCTTGATCACGACAAATGATATTTTTTCTATTCAATAGAATGGTAAAAAGACATCCACAGTTGTGTGTTGTCTTTGATCAGTCAGACAAACAGATATTTGTCATCTAACAGAATTATATAAACATTCACATTTGTGTGATGTCTTGACTGAATAGACAGCGATATTTGTCATCTATCAGGAATGGTGAAAGACAGATCACACAATAGAAGGTTCTGGTCAGTCAGACTAGCAATATTTACACTGAACAGAATGGTAAAAAATATCCTGTTAAAGGTATATCTGGATCAAATGACAGCGATATTTGTCATCTAACAGAATGGTAGTGACATTCATACAGTTGTGTGTTGTCTTGTGTGTCAGACAGCGATATTGTCATTCAACAGATTGGTATAAAAGATCCAGCAAAAGTTATTGATCAGTGAAAGACAGGTTGATACAAAAATACTAAAAGAGGTATAAACATGTAAGAAGTTGTGTGTTAATGTTGCAAGTCAGACATGATATTTGTAATTAAAACAGAATGATAGAAACACCTCAACAGGAAGCACTTGGATCAGTCAGGATAAAGCGATATCTGCTCAGAATGGTATAAACATCCACATATTGTTAGTTGTCTTGACCAGTCAGGAGACAAGGATATTTTCATTCAACAGAATGGTAAAAGATGATCCAATGAATGTGTGTTGTCTTGACTAGTCAGACAGCGATATTTGTCATCTAACAAAATGGTATAAGACATCAACAGTTGTGTGTCAACCTGGCTGGGTCAGACAAAGGATATTTGTCATTCAACAGAATGGAGACATAAAATATCCATGTTGTGGTGTTGTCTTGGATCAGTCAGACAGTGACATTTGTCATCTAAATACAATGGTACAAAAACATCCAGATAAAGAAAAGGTCTTGATCAATGTATATGATATGTGTGTCATCTAACAGATCGGTACAAACATCCACAGTCAGGTGATGTCTTGATCAGTCAGACAGCGATATTTGTCGTCTAACAGAATGGTAAAGACATTCACAAAGTTGTGGTGTTGTCTTGGCTGTCAAACAGCGATATTTGTCATCTAATAGAATGGTATAAACATCCAGCAGTTGTGTGTTGTCTTGACTGTAGGTCAGAGACAAAGGAGGCACGGTTATCTAACAGAATGGTAAGTAGGTCTTACAGTTGTGGGTGTTGTCTTGGCCAGTCAGGACAGCGATATTTGTCATCTAAATAGATTGGTATAAAAGATCCAAAGTTGTGTGTTGTCTGATCAGTGTATATAGCGATATATTACTCCAGAACATACAAAAATATGTACAGTTGTATGTTGTCTTGCAAGTCAGATATGAGTTATTTGTAATAAAACAGAATGTGTATAAAATACCCACAGTTGTGTTGTCTTGACTGAGTCAGACAAAGGATATTTTTCATTTAACAGAATGGTAAAAGACATCCTCAGTTGTGTAGTTGTCTTGACTAAATAGACAGCGATATTTGTCATTCTAACAAATGTATACATATATCAACAGTTGTGGTGCTGTCTTGGCCAGTCAGACAGCGATATTTGTCATCTAACAGAATATATAAACATCTAATAGTTGTGTGGTTGTTCCTGATCAGTCAGGACAGTGATATTTATTGGTCTAACAGAATGGTATAAAAACATCCACAGTTGTGTGTTGTCTTGGGATCAGTCAGACAAACAAGATGATTGTTCATCTAACAGATAGGTAAAAGACATCTTACATTGTGTTGGGTTCTGATCAGTCAGACAGCGATATTTGTCATTCAACAGAATGGTTGTAAACATCTACAGTTGTAGGATATCTTGATCAGTCAGACAATGATAATGTCATCTGGGTTTAGCTGGTAAAAAGGACACTACAGGTTATGTGTGGTTGCTCCAGGGTAAGTTGTGATAAATGATATTTGTCATCTAACAGATTGGTATAAAAGATCCAAAGGTGTGTAGTTGTCTGATCAGTAAGACAGTGATATAAAATAATTAAAAGAGTGGCATAAACACACAACAGTTAAAAGTGTTGTGTTGGCAAGTCAGATTATTTATATTTGTAATAAAAAACAGAATGGTATAAAACACCTAATAGTTGTGGTTGTCTGATCAGTCAGACAACATACTGTCAGAAAATGGCACAAAATATCCACAGTTGTTAGTTGTCTTGATCAGTCAGACAAGCGATATTTTCATCTAACAGAATGGTAAAGACATCTGCTATTGTGTGTTGCCTGACTAGTCAGACAAGGATATTTGGTCACCCAACAAAACAAAGGACATCAATAGTTGTGTGTTGTCTGAACGTCAGACAGCGATGGCTTGTCAATCCAACAGAATGGTGGCAAAACATCCACAGTTGTGTGTTATCTTGATTAGTCAGACAGTGATATTTGTCATTCAAATAGAATGTAGCATAAACATCCAAGGAAGTTGTGTGTTGTCTTGATCAGTCAGGACAGCGAGCATTTATTATCTAACAGCATTTGGTATATAAAATATCCACTGTTGTGTGGGATGTCTGATCAATAGACAGCGATATTATTATCTAACAGAATGGTAAAAAGACATCCACAAAGGTGTGTTGTTCTGGCTGGTCAGACAGCGACATGTGTCATCTAAAAGAGTGGTGTATAAAAATACGCATGTTAGTGTTAAAGTTGCAAGTCAGACAGAGCGATATTTGTAATAAACAGAATGGTGAGAAACACCTGCTGCTGTGGTAAGTTGTCTTGATCAGTCAGACAGCGATATTGTTCTATCTAACAGAATGGTAAGACACATCCACAGTTGGGTGTTGTCTTTGACTTCAGTCAGACAGCGATATTTGTCAGTCTAACAGGAATGGTGAGAAATATCCACAGTTGTGGTGTTGTCTTGACTGTCAGACAGTGATATTTGTCACTCAACAGAATGGTATAGTGCCATCCACAGCTGTGTGTTGTCTTTGATCAGTCAGACAGCAGATATTTCACATCTAACAGAATGGTATAAAAAAAAACATCTACAGCAGGTGATGTCTTGACTGACCCAGACAGGTTGATGTTTGTCATTCAACAGAATACAAAGAGATTCACAGTTAAAGGTCTTGGTTGCTGGGACAAAGGGATATTTATTACCCAATGAATGGTGTAAGACATTCATAGTATGAGATGACTTTGACTGTCAGACAGGAGATTTGGTTATTCAATAAATGGTATACATATCAAGAGTTGTGGTAAGTTGTCTTGATTGTCAGATATGATACGGTTATCTAACAAAATGCAGAAACATCCACAGTTGTAAAGGTTCACCAGTCAGACAGCTGATATTTGTCATCTAACAGAATGTATAAAACATCCACAGTTTTGTGATGTCTTGGATCAGTCAGACAGTGATATTGTCATCTATCAGAATGGAAGACATCCATGAATAGGTGTTGTCTTGGCTGTCAGACAGCGATATTACCATCTAACAGATCGGGACAAACATCTACAGTTAAAGTTGGTCTTGACCAGTCAGGACAAAGCTATATTTATTTATCTAATAGAACAAACATATCCAAGGGTTGTGTGTTGTCTTGACCAAATAGACAGTTATATTTGTCATTCAACAGAATGGCATAAAAACATCCACAGCTGTGTGATAGTCTTGACTAAGTTTCAGGACATGATATTTGGTTGGTCTAATAGAATGGGTGTAAGATACCAACAGTTGTGGTGTTGTCTTGGCCAAGTCAGACAGCAATATTTATTATCAATAGAATGGTAAAAACATCCATGTTGTGTGATGTCTTGATCAGTCAGACAAAACAGAGGTCATTCAACAGAATGGTAAAGACATCCAAGGTTGTGTGTTATCTGGTAAGTCGACAATGATATTGTCATCTATACTCAGATTGTGGCAGCATCCAAAGGTAAAAGTGTCTTGACTAGGTAAGACAGCGAGTAAGGTGTACACCCAGCAGAGCAGTATAAAACACGCACAGGCCAGCGTATTGTGTTGGCAAGTCGTATACGATATTGTAATAAAACAGAATGGTATAAAACAATTTGCCAGTTGTGTGTTGCCCTGACTAATGACAGCGACATCTGTCAGAATGGTACAAAACATCCACAGTTGTTAGTTGTCTGATCAGTCAGACAGCTTATAGCTTTCTATCATTCAACAGAATGTAAAAGACATCCACAAGAAGCTGTGTGTCAGTCTTGATCAGTCAGATAAAGGGGACACTTGTCATCTAACAAAAATAGTATGACATCAACAGCCGTGTGTGTTGTCTTGGCCAGTCAGACATGATATTTGTACAAATTGAATTGTATAAAAAACACCCACAGTTGCAAGAAGTTGTCTGACTATCATGACATGATATTGTTCATTCAACAGAATGGGTAAAAGATATCCACAGTTGTGTGTTGTCTGGACTAAATGTCAGACAAAGGATATTTGCTGGCCCAACAGAATGGTATAAAAGATCTAGTTAGTTAGTGTTGTCTGATCAGTCAGACAGTGATATTTGTCATCTAACAGATGGTATAAACATCCACAGTTATAGTGTTGTCTGACTGGGTCAGACAGCGATATTTGTCATCTAACAGAATGGTACATAAAACATCTGGTTGTGTTGTAGTGATGTCTTGATCAATCAGACAGCGATATTTGTCACCCAACAGAATGTAAAGAGATCCACAGTTGTGGGTGTTGTCTTGGCTGGGTCAGGACACATGACATTTATTACATTCTTCCCCAACAGAATGGTATAAAAACATCCACAGTTGTGTTGTCTTGACTAGGTAAGACAGAAAGGATATAGAAGTTACCCAAAAGAGTAGTATAAAACATGCACAGTTGTGTGTTGTGTTGGTGAAACAGATAGCGATATTTGTAAATAAAACAGGAATGCAGGCAAACACCCACAGTTGTGTGTTGTCCCACTAGTCAGGACAGCGATATCTGTCAGAATGGCAGCAAAACATCTACAGTTAAAGAAGCTGTTCTGATCAAACAGACAGCGATATTTTTCATCTAATAGTTTAAAAAGATTGATCTACAGTTGGTGTATGTTGTCTTGATCAGTCAGGACAGCGATATTTTGTCATTCAATAAAATGGTATAAGATATCAACAGTTGTGTGTTATTCTGGCAGTCAGACAGCGATGGCTTGTCATCTATCAGAATGGTATAAACATCCACAGTTGTGGTGTTGTCTGATCAGTCAGACAGCGATAGCTTGTCGTCCAACAGAATGGTAAGTAAAAAAATATCCACAGTTTCCAGTGATGTCTGACTAACAGATTACGCTGATATTTACATCTAACAGAATGGTAAAAGACATCCACGTTGTGTTGTCTTGGTCAAATAGTATGTGCAGAGGTTTGTCAGCCTAACAGAATGGTATAAACATCCAGTTAGGTGTTGTTCCTGATCAGTCAGACAAGATATTTGTCATCTAATAGAATGGTAAAAAGAGACTAGTTGTGGGTAAAGGTCTTGTCAGTTGGGACAGCGATATTTATTACCCAATGATTGGTATAAAGATCCAAAGTTGTGTGTTGTCTTGATCATAAGACAAAGGATATGTGTTATCAAAGAGGTGGAGATAAACACGTACAGTTGTGTGTTGTCTGCAAATCAGACGTATATTTGTAATAAACAGAATGGCGAAACATTCACAGTTGTGTGTTGTCTTGACTAACAGACAAATAGATGATGGTTGTCTAACAAATGGTATAAGACATCAACAGTTGTGTATGTCTTGCCGTGTCAGACAGTTTATATTTGTCATCTATCAGAATGGTATAAAACATCCACAGTTGGTGTGTAAGTTGTCTTGACTAAATGTGACAGGATATTTGTCATCTAACAGAATGGAAAAAACATCCACAGGTTATGTGTTGTCTGATCAAATAGATGACAAATATATTTTGTCATTCAACAGAATGGCAAAAGAGATCCACAGCTGTGTGTTGTTCTGTCAGTCAGACAAAGATAGTTTGTCATTCAACAGACATATGTAAATATCCAAAGAAAAGTCTGACTAAAAGACAAAGGAGTGTGTTATCTAAATAGAGTGGACAAACATGTACAGTTGTGAGCAGTTTCATAGTCAGACAGTTGAGCAATTGTATTAAAATAAACAGAATGGTATAAACACCTAGGAAGTTGTGCAGTTGCTCATCTCAATAGACATGATATGTCATTCAACAGAAAGTAGCAGGAAAACATACACAGCTGTGTTGTCTTGACTCAGTCAGATTGTCTACTCTGGATCCTCTGTATGTCCTGTTTGAGAGTAATTTTAACTCCTGTAACTTGCATTGTAATGTTAAAACTCTTACAGTCTAGTCAGTGGTTCTGTCTAGGCTGTACAACCAGGTAGTCTAATGGCTGCCTTCCGACAATCACCTAGTTCAGTAACCCTGACAGCAGTAGTCCCCTCGTTATGTTCGTGACAGGCAGCCTGAGTCAATCCGCTGTCCACTGTAAATCGCTTCAATATGGCAATTTTTGACGTTCTATTCAAGTGTCTATAGGGATGAATGTATGATTGAAAGAAAATGACGATAAAGACCGATCGAAGTAAATAGAGAGTATATATACATGTTATGTTGTTGATATATATACACAGATATATATATATATATATATACATATATATATGACATAAATGAGTTGAATCTAACTTGTGGACGGAGTTTAGATTAATTATGGTAATAACAATTTGTTATACTATTCAGTTATTAATTATCAGAGGACTATAATCATAGCACTCCGGACACGTCCATATGGCCCCAAACTCCGTCTCAACAAATCCAGCAGCTCCATCGGTCCAACACACCAGTTCGATATTTATAATCAATCATGTCGCATATTTGGCGACGTTCTGTTCGGGCTGTACAAATATGACACCCATCCCTTTTAATCTGATCAGGATTGGGATTCACAATCCTGAAACCCCCTCTGTTCAAAAAAAAAGCCTCTCAATGTGTTAAGAATGTCATTCCGGTACATTGCAGCTCCATCTTATAGCGTAGCCATACCAGCCAATCTCTTGAGCTCGTTCATTACTCTTGCGTGCCCAGGGACAAAAATTAAGGTGTTTTTATTTGATCCGTGTCTGTACCAGTACTCTACCCAGTTTCGTCTCACCATTCCTGTTTCTCTTACAAATCATATATGGCGTACTGAGTATAAAAACACGAAAAAGTCATGAGATGCGAACTACGTCAGCGCTTCTGTATTGCCCATACCACCATTGTCAAGCTAATTGTTGTTTTCGCGACTTTAGTTTTGATTTAGTCATGATCTGCTTCTCCTACGTCTACAATTTCTCCTACTGGGAAATCTTCATGGACGGGATGTTCCTTTTTTGCATTGTCCTTGTTTGAACAGAGTACCACCACCTTTATCTGAGTGCAACTTTTCTCGAACAAGGCTCTTGCAATCCATCTTTTGACAGTGATTGATATTGAGTATAGTGAGCAAATGTATTACTGTACGTGATTGGGACTTTGTTAGGAATCTCGAGATCCAGTACAACAACGTATGTCTCCCAAAATAGCCTGAAATCCTTGAAAGACATAATATGCATAGATCGATGATTTGACAAGTTCTTTATTCCACCTGTATCCACCAAGGGGAAGGAAACCTGTGAAAACTCAAATCCTGTTCCAGTTGGCATGCCACTAACTTTTCAGAAGTTTTCCCATTGTGTTCTAGATTACAATTCTTCTGAAACCGCTAATATGTTTGTTATTTCTGTCAGGCTTTGCTAGTGGTGTTAAGTAATTATGAAGTCATTTCTCCTGATCTCTAACTTTTTAATTACTGTTGGATTATTCCTTAAGCTCATTCATGTCAGTGTCTGATATCCTGCATATATCTCTATTGGATACCATCGGATGCCGGTGCGGTGTTGTATGATCTATTAAGTATTGCTAGTATTTCCTCGCTCGTAAGTTCAAGCTCGTCATTCCACTCAACAGCTTTACATTGATCAGACAACAGCAACATTATATGAAGTCTTTCTTCTCTATCGTTCCTAGCAGTCTGTTCAAGAGCGGACATTCCTTTATCGTCGTCAGTTTTCTGTCACATCAGATCGTGATATTGAACATCTGGTATGTTAGGTTTATGTGTTGTACGGTTTATATCCTGAAGAAACCGTCAAAACTTCTGGAGAGAGCTATCAGACTGCATTTCATTACATAATTCTACCAACTTGACTGTCTATGTTTGGTTAGCACAGGATTTGAAAAGTGTCATCATCTGGTCCATGTCTAAGTTTAAGACCAATATATCCCGGCAGGACTGTGACTGACTCGTAGTGCCTTTCCCATACATTTACATCTCTTTTCTTGGTGAGTTGGATGGTTTCCACCTCCTTATTCCGCCACAGTGGTTGTACTATATTCTCCTGCCTTTTTTGATGTACTTGAACCTTTTCATATCTAATTTTACCAATCGTGTCTTGTGCAGTCTTGTCATACGTGCAAGCTTTTGATGTAATCTTACTTCTGCCCTGTCGTGGTATCCTAAGACATGTCATCACAAAATGGTGCACGGGTGAATGACACAAATACCAGGCCTTTTGTCCCATCTGACTGCGATCAAACTGTATAGCTCATAGATCCTTTTATAATGATTGTGTGACTGTCTATTTTACATTTGATATTTTGATATTTTCAAATGATCGCTACTAAACATTGAATATTTATTCTTGTCTAGCAAAGCCCAGAAATTGTTATAAGTTCCATAGTAGCTTTTCAAACATATGTCTTCTTGTAGATTTTAGATTTATAATTCTGGCTCTTGAAGATTATATTTTTTCAACACATCACAGACCTTACTTTTAAATTCAGTTGCACAACAGGAGCAAGTGTGTTATTGATGAACATTTTAATTGGCTCAAGGATTATAAACTGACAAAACATGAAACTAAATTCGACAGTAAGAAGTTGAAGAAGTTTGGTAAAACGAAGAAGATCACATACACCGTCACTGATAGATTACAAATGTGAAAAGTGAGAAAAGTATTTTCGGTATAACATTTTTTCACTAATATATACGAGGCTACTACTACACAATAAACACACATATTTACATTTGTATTAATGAAATAATACAGATACTTCCAATCAGAATTAAAAGTAAAGCTCCGTTGCAGTTTAGCCATATTTTTAAATGACAGATGATAGTAACAGAAATGTATTTGCATGTAAAACAACACCTTTAACCTGACTGACTAGAATGTCCTGATTAGCTTGGAGACACAAGGAGCTCCAGGCAATTGGCAGTGAGCAATTATAATCCCCATATGGAAGAACACGGGAACACAATAATCTCCAGGCAACTGGCGGTGAACAATTATAATTTCCATACAGAAGAACACGGGAGACACAATAAGCTCCAGGCAACTGGCGGTGAACAATTATAATTTCCATACAGAAGAACACGGGAGACACAAGAAGCTCCAGACGACTGGCAGTGAACAATTATAATTTTCATACAGAAGAACACGGGAGACACAAGAAGCTCCAGACGACTGGCAGTGAGCAATTATAATTTCCATACAGTAGAACACGGGAGACAAAAGAGAGTGGGAAACATACAGCGGTATCTATTTTGAACCATACAGAAAAAATATTTAAAAAATATTGGATCGAAGAGCAGACAGATATTGACATGTTAAGCAAATCGAATTTGGTTTGGGAAAAAGGTAAGAGCTGAACAGACACAATATTTATGAGATAGATCTGCGAACAAAAAATTGAATACAATCAAAGAAAAAAAAATTATTTATAGACCAAAAAAAGGCATTTGATAGAGTAAACAGGTGTAAAAGGTAGACCCTTAAAAATAGGGAGCCCAAAGGACAATTTTTTGTAACTTTTTGACTTGTATCACGATAGCGGTACAGCAAGAACAACATAATGACTGACTGATTGGTTCTCCATTATATCAGTTTTCGACAGGGTTGTCATCTCACCAAAGTTATCACATATATCGATAACACAACTAAAAATGTAATTACAGATATTGATGAAATAAATAAACTGTTTTTTTACAGATGAACAGTGTTTGGGGCCCTTACAGAACAAGATCTAAAAAACAAAACATCCTGAATAAAAATTGCGTAAATAATCAATAAAAACAATAGTAAAAACATAAATAATGAATATAAAAAAAAACAAATAAATTAGACATCCATTCAATGACACTATATCAACCAATGAAAGAATTCAAATACTTGGGAAGCAGATCTGAGAAGACGAAATACTAGATGAGGCTAGAGTGAAAAAAGCAAATACTGTAACCTACCAGCTGTCCCTTTTAAAAACCCCTCACTTTCACTGACAGCTAAGCAACAGATGATCAACGAATTTTTTATACCTACATTTTTCCCAGAAAAAAACATGGACAAGAGCAAAGCGAAGTCAAAAATACAATATAAATGCGATGACTACAAAAAGTTCCCAAACCCCATAAAAGATGGGGTCACCAACATCAGTAAAAAAAGACATGTGGATATACCACTGCTTGAATTACATTGAAGGTCACCAACATCAGTATAAGAAAGACTTGGCGCGTACCACTGTTTGAATTACATTCAAGATCACCAACATCAGTATAAGAAAGAATGGGCACGTACCACTGCTTGAATTACATTAAGGGGTCACTAACATCAGTATAAAAAACATGTGGCATATACCATGCAAATTAAAAAGGGTACCAACATCACTATAAGGACACGGGGCTATACCACTGCTTGAATTACATTAAAAGGTCACCAAAACTCTATAAGAAAGACATGTGGCAATCCCACTCTTGAATTAATTGAAGGTCATAACACCCTTTAAAAAAGACACGTGGCATATACCACTGCAAATTTTGAAGGTCCCCAAACATCAGTATAAGAAAGACATGGGGCATATCCCACTACTTGAATTACATTGAAGGTCACCAACATCACTATAAGGCAGTGGCATATACCCTGTTGAATTACATTAAAGGGTCCAACATCATAAGAAAACTTGCTATCCCTTTTGTAATTAAGGTCACCAACATCACTAAAGAAAGACATGTACAAAACCACTGCTTGAATTACTTTGAAGGTCACCAACATCATTTAAAAAAAGACTTATGGCATTAAACTGGTTAAAACATTGAAGGCCCCAAAATCAATAAGAAAAAACCATGGCATAACCACTGCGAATTACATTAAAAGTCACCAACATCAGTATAAAAAAAGACAGGGCATATCCCCTGTTTGAATTACATTAAAGGGCCCCAAACATCACTATAAAAAGACATTGGTATACCCTTTTTGAATTACATTGAAGGTCACCAAATCAGTATAAGAAAGACATGTGATATACCACTGCTTGAATTACATTAAAGGTCACCAACATCAGTATAAGAAAGACATTTGGCATATACCACTGCTTGAATTACATTGAAAGTCCCCAAATCACTATAAAAAAACCCAATTGGCATATACCACTTTGAATTTACATTGAAGGTCACCAACATCAGATGAAAGAAGTGGCTATCCTGAATTAATTAAAGGTCACCAACATCACTATGAAAGACGTGGCATATACCACTGTTTGAATTACATTGAAGGTCACCAGCATCACTATAAGAAAGACATGTGGATATACCACTGTTAAATTTTCTTGAAGGTCCCAACATCAGTAAAAGAAAGACATGGGCAAAACCCTGTGAATTACATTGAAGGTCACCAACATCACTTAAAAAGACTTTTGGCATATACCACTGTTAAATTTCATTAAAGGGGTCAAACATCAGTAAAAAAACATGTGGCAAAACCACTGCTTGAATTACATTGAAGCTCCCCAACATCAGTAGAAGAAAGACATGGGCATATACCACTGCAAATTACATTAAAGGTCACCAACATCAGTATAAGAAGGACATGGGGATATCCCCTGTTGAATTACATTGAAGGTCACCAACATTAGTAGAAGAAAGACATGTAGCATATACCACTGCTTGAATTACATTGAAGGTCACCAACATCATTATAAGAAAGACATGTGGCATATACCACTGTTAAATTCATTGAAGGCCCCAAACAGTAAAAGAAAGACATGGGCAAAACCACTACTTGTTTCATTGAAGGTCACCAACATCCTATAAGAAAGACAGGGACATATACCACTGCTTGAATTACATTGAAGGTCAAACATCAGTATAAAAAAGCTAGGCATATCCCACTGTTTGAATTACATTGAAGGAAACAACATCACTATAAAAAGACACAGGCATATACCACTGTTAATTACATTGAAAGTCACCAACATCAGTATAAGAAAGACATGTGGCATATACCACTTCTTGAATTACATTGAAGGTCCCCAAACATCACTATAAGAAAGACATGGGGTATACTCTTTTTAAAAATTGAAGGTCACCAACATCAGTATAAAAAAGACTGTGGCATATCCACTGTTGAATTACATTAAAAGGTCACCAACATCAGTATAAGAAAGACATGTGGCATATACCACTGCTTAAATTTACATTGAAGGTCACAAACACTATAAAAAGACATGGCATATACCATGCAAATTCATGAAGGCCCCAAAATCCTATAAGAAAGACGGGCATATCCCCTGTTTGAATTACATTGAAGGTCCCAGCATCATATAAAAAAGCATGTGGCAAAAACACTGCAAATTACATTAAGGTCACCAACATCCTATAAGAAAGACATGTGGCATATCCCCTTTTAATTACATTGAAGGTCACCAGCATCACTATGAAAGACATGGTATACCATGCGATTACATTGAAGGTCCCCAAACATCAGTATAAAAAAGACATTTTGCATATACCCTTGAATTACATTGAAGGTCACCAACATCACTATAAGAAAGACATGGGCATATACCACTGTTGAATTACATTAAGGTCACCAACATCATATAAGAAGGACATGGGCATATATCACTGCAATTATTAAGGGTCACCAACATCAGTATAAAACATGTATATCCACTGTTAAATTTACATTAATCAAAATCACTATAAGAAGCAGGGGCAACCACTGCTTGAATTACATTAAAGGGTCCCAACTAGTATAAGAAAGACATGGGCATATACCACTGCTTTAATTACATTAAAGGGTTACCAACACACTATAAGAAAGACATGTAGCATATACCACTGTTTAATTACATTGAAGGTCCCCAACATCAGTATAAGAAAGACATGTGGCATATACCACTGCTTGAATTACATTAAGGAAACATAAATTTAAAAAGACACATGGCATATCCACTGTTGAATAATTTGAAAGTCACCAACATCAGTATAAGAAAGACATGGGGATATACCACTGTTGAATTACATTGAAGGTCACCAACATCACTATAAAAAAAGACATGTGGCATATACCACTTTTTTAATTCATTGAAGGTCAAACATGTAAAAGAAAGACATGTGGCATATACCACTCTTGAATTACATTGAAGGTCACCAACATCAGTATAAGAAAGACATGTGGCATATACCACTGCTTGAATTACATTAAAGGTCCCCAACATCAATAAAAGAAAAGGGGCATCCATTTTGGAATTAAAAAAGGTCACCAACATCATATAAAAAAGACATGTGGATATACCACTGCTTGAATTACATTGAAGGTCACCAACATCAGTTTAAGAAAGACGTGGCATATCCTTTTAATTAATTGAAGGTCACCAACATCACTATAAGAAAGACATGTATATAATGGAATTCATTGAAGGTCACCAACATCAGTAGAAGAAAGACTTGGCATATACCATGCGAATTACTTGAAGGTCCCCTGGTATAAAAAAAAACCACTACTTAATTACATTGGGTCACCAACATCACTAAAAAAAATTTTGACATATACCACTGTTGAATTACATTAAAGGTAAAACCCATCATAAAAAGACTGGCATATAGCGAATTACCAGGCCCCAAACATCAGTATAAGAAAGACATGTGGCATATACCACTGCTTGAATTACATTGGTCACCAACATCAGTATAAGAAAGACATGTGGCATATACCACTGCTTAAATTTTTGAAGGTCCCAACATCAGTAAAAAAGGAATTGGCATATACACTCTTAAATTACATTGAAGGTCCCCAACATCACTATAAGAATGACACGTGGATATACCACTGTTGAATTACATTAAAGGTCAAACATCAGTATAAAAAAGACATGTGGCATATCCATGCGAATTTTGAAGGTCACCAACATCACTATAAGAAAGCATGTGGCATATACCCTGCTTAAATTTACATTGAAGGTCACCAACATCATTTTAAAAAGAAAGACTTGGGCATATACCCTGTTGAATTACATTAAGGTCACCAACATCACTATAAGAAAGACATGGCATATACCACTGCTTGAATTACATTGAAAGGTCACCAACATCAGTAAAAAGAAAGACATGTGGCATATCCACTGCAAATTTACATTGAAGGTCACCAACATGAGTATAAGAAGCATGTGGCATATCCACTACTTAAATTTACATTGAAGGTCACCAACATCACTTAAAAAAAGAATGTGACTATACCACTGCTTGAATTACTTGAAGGTCACCAACATCACATAAAAAAGCATGTGGCATATACCACTGCTTGAATTACATTACAGGTCGCCAACATCAGTATAAGAAAGACATGTGGCATATCCCCTCTTAAATTTAAATTGAAGGTCCCCAAACATCATTTAAAAGAAAGACTTTGGATATCCACTGCTTGAATTACATTAAAGGGTACCAACATCAGTATAAAAAAGACATGTGGCATATCCATTTTGAATTACATTGAAGGTCAAACATCACTATAAGAATGCCCGTGGCATATACCACTGCTTGAATTACATTGAAGGTCCCAACATCAGTATAAAAAGACATGGGCATATCCCACCTTAAATTTCATTGAAGGTCCCCCCCTAAAAAGAAAGACTGGCATATACCACTTTAAATTACATAAAAGGTCCCAACATCAGTATAAGAAAACATATGGCATATACCACTGGTTGAATTACTTGAAGGTCACTAACATCACTATAAGAAAGAAAATGGCATATAACTGCTTGAATTACATTGAAAGTCAAACATCATTAAAGAAAGACATGTGGCATATCCATTGAATTCATTGAAGGTCACCAACATCACTATAAGAAAGACATGGGGTATACCACTTTTGAAATTGAAGGTCACCAACATCAGTATAAAAAAGACATGGGCATATCCCCTCTTAAATTCATTGAAGGTCACCCATCAGTATAAGAAAGACATGTGGCATATCCACTGCTTGAATTCATTAAGGTCACCAACATGTAAAGAAAGACTGTGGCATATACCACTCTTGAATTACATTAGGTCACCAACATCATATAAGAAAGACATGTGACATATACCACTGGTTGAATTACATTGAAGGTCACCAACATCAGTAAAAAAAGACAGGCCCACTCTTGAATTACATTGAAGGTCACCAACATCACATAAGAATGACATCTATACCATGCAAATTAAGAGGCCCCAAACATCAGTATAAAAAAGACTGTGGCATATCCACTTTTGAATTAATTGAAGGTCCCCAACATCACTATAAGAAAGACATGTAGCATATACCACTGCAAATTACATTTAAGGTCCCCAACATCAGATGAAAAACATATGGCATATACCACTGGTTAAATTTAAATTGAAGGTCACTAAACATAAAAAAAGACACATGGCATATACCACTGCTTGAATTACATTGAAAGTCACCAACATCATATAAAAGACATGTGGCATATCCCCTGCTTGAATTAATTAAAGGTCACCAACATCACTATAAGAAAGACATGTGGCATATACCACTTCTTGAATTACATTGAAGGTCACCAACATCAGTATAAGAAAGACATGTGGCAATAACTGCTTGAATTACATTAAGGTCACCAACATCGTATAAAAAAGACATGGGCATATCCTCTTGAATTTTTGAAGGTCACCAACATCAGTAGAAAAAAAGACATGGGGAAAACCCCTGCAATTCATTAAGGGTAAACAACTATAAAAGACTTGACATATACCACTGGTTTAATTACATTAAAGGTCAAACATCAGTATAAAAAAACATGGAACCACTTTTAATTCATAAGGGCCCCAAATCACTATAAGAAAGACAGGGGATATCCCACTGTTTGAATTACATTGAAGGTCACCAGCACCCTATAAAAAAGACTTTGGCACCCCCTGAATTACATTGAAGGTCACCAACACTATAAAAGGGCAATACCATGCTTAAATTTACATTGAAGGTCCCCACACTATAAGAGCATGTGGAAATTACCCTTGAATTACTTAAAGGTCACCAACATCAGTATAAGAAGGACAGGGGCTATCCACGTTTAATTACTTAAGGGCCCAAATCAGTGAAGAAAGACATGTATACCACGTTTAAATTTCATTAAGGTCACCAACATCATAGAAGAAAGACATGTGGCATATACCACTGCTTGTTTACATTGATCATAACATCACTATAAGAAAGAATGTAGATTCCACTGTTAATTACATTAAAGGTCACCAACATCAGTATGAAAGAATATGGCATATACCACGTTGAATTACTTTAAAAGGTCACCAACATCACTATAAGAAAGAACATGGCATATACCACGGGAAAATTACATTGAAAGTCACCAACATCATATAAAAAAGACATGTGGCATATCCCCTGTGTTAATTAAACCCAACATCACTATAAGAAAGACATGGGCATATACCATTTTTGAATTAATTAAAGGTCACCAACATCAGTATAAAAACATGTGGTATCCCCTGTTTGAATTACATTAAAGGTCACCAACATCATAAAAAAATGACAGGGCATATACCACTGCTTGAAAATTTGAATCCCCAAACATCAGTGAAGAAAAATGTGGCATAAATGTTAAATTTCATTAAAGGCCCCCTCACTATAAGAAAGACATGGGGCATATACCACGTTGAATTACATTGAAGGTCACAAACATCAGTAAAAAAAGAAGGGGCATATACCACTGCTTTAATTACATTAAAGGTCACCAACATCACATAAAAAAGACATGTGGCATATACCACTGTTTAAATTTCATTTTTGGGGGGGGTGGGCCCCCTAATGACTTGGGGGGTGTCCCCATGAGTTGGGGGGGGGAAAATCCCTTATGACGTTGTAGGGGGTATCCTTTATGACAAACCATGACGATTTTGAGTGTCGGGACCGGGGTATGACAGTAAGTTAGGGTCTACCCCTACCGACGACCTTTTTTATGATTGGGATAGTCCACCCCCATGCCGACGGGGGAACCTTTATTGTCGATGGCAATTTGTGGAGCCCTTGTCGGGGAGTTTGATTGGTATCCTGCCTTCATGTCTGTGGTTCTAGTTTTATCAAGATGGTCCAAAATTGATTGTAATGGTTCTTCTCCGGTTTATGGTTGATGGAAATCTTTTTGATGTTATTTTCTTCCCTTTCCATTTAGAAATATAATAATACGTTCCTTTTTTATATTTCATCCCTCTGTACGTGTTGTCCTGCCATATCCCTCCCATGTATATTCCTCCTTCAGTACATTTTTTTTTCCCTTTTGGATATGCTTTTCCCGACGGAATGATCCCCCTGTTGTTATTTAACCAATTGTAATTAAACAGTACTCATTCAAGACGACACAACATATGGACAACCATGTTATTTTTTTACCCAGATATTTATTGATGATCCGACATATAAACGTCTGTTCATGTCGAATGCATTTTTGGCCTCTGTCTTTCTAATTCGTTATAATGACTGTCACCACAACTACGTAGTTCTCATTACTCAAAATGTCTTGTTGTTATGTTTGCGCCCCTGTTTTAGAGTGCAACACATAGTCCAAATTAATTCAATTTCACCTATCTATCTGGCTTTTCTTCCATTCCTCCGCTGCCATCTGGGAACTATGACACCCCTGGAACCTCGTCGCCCCGATGGCAAGAAGAAAAATCGCACAGGTGTGTTCATAGGGTGATTAGAGTGGGAGGCGAAGGAACTAGTCACCTCAGTTTAACGGGGCCCCCCAAAAACTTATAACAGCCAACCATTGAAAAAAAAAAGAAAAACGACGGGTCCAGGGAAAACCAAGTTGAATGAAAATGGGGAAATAGTCACCCCACGTCGTGAACTGAAACAACTGGGCAAGGCCCGGTTAACAACAACAGTAAACCCTCTGTGCTCTTGTGCTGAAACCATGTAATAGAAATTAATCAGCATTACATAAATTAAGGGTCTAAAATATCGTTGATTAACAGAAAAAAATTGGAATGTGGGTGGCTTAACCAAACCTATGAGGGAGATGGTTTGTGGCACTTGCATCGTATGTCCCAACACTATGTTTTCTTGCAGTCAGAGTCTTGTCACTATCAAATCTAAACAAAAACAAGTTAAAATCGAAAAAAAGGAAAAAATATATATAACGTTAAACTTTTTGTTATATGTCCTCAACGGTAATATCAACCAACCCCCCAAACCCGGAAATAATAAACCCCAAAATTTAACATATGATAACAAAATGGAACAACAAAATATGATGCCAAAACCAACATCAATTTTATCAACCCCCCCAATCCCCGGGGCCCAAATAATCCCCTCCCCAAAAACTCATATCGACATCTTAACCTGTCTAGCAAGAAAGGTAAAAATTAATTTTGCCATCAAATCAAGACCTCTGTGGTTAAATTTTAAAACACCTCCTGTAGCAGAGGAAGGATCCAACGATAACATCAACGCTCCTTTTCTCATCTTATAGCCCCTGAAAAAGTTCCCGTCGTCATAATAAAAAATCCATATCACAATAAAAAAAAAATGCAAATATTTTCCATGATTCCCAAACCCTGTGGTATAATATAACCCACCTGGGGTATTGATCATCCCCCTCAACCTCAAAGAATACCTCCCAAAAAGTACAAAATACTGCAAAAATGAGGTATACAATCCCTATTCCCCTACCCCGGGGCTTGTCCAAAAAATCAAATATCCTTGCCTGTTTTAAAATTATCCTCGACATTTATCACCATCCATCCCTTCATTTCCCCGGGTCCCAATAAAAACCCCGGCCCCGGGGTGGCGCCCGTGTTCAATGCGGTTCGTAGAACCCCAAGAATCATGTTTTCTACTGATCAAAAATCTTTTCCCCGGGGCCCTCCCCGGGAGCACTGCTGATATCCCTGTCCATCCCCACAATGTATACCCCGAAAGATATTGTCAAGAACAACAAAAACCCCCCGCATGAAATAGAAAAAGGACTATGCCCTTCTTGTAAAAGAAAACACAACCCCCCAAACCATGTGATCGAACACGGGCCCCAGCATAAAAAAAGTATAAATAACGCCATCACCACTATAGTATTCCATTTCACAGACCTGACCTAATTTGATCCCCACCTGAAAAACGATTTTCCCAAAACAAAGGTTTGGGCAAATTTCCCCGCTTTTGCGCATCAATTCAATTATCCTGGCTCAAAGTGTCCCGAGTTGCAAATTACATATGGGCGCAATTTGTATTTCGCTCATAATCTGAGCTCAAAAATTTATTATCAGACCCCTGTTCTTAAACCAATACGTAGTGATTTGTGTTTATTTTCACACCTCCATGCATTGTCTACTGGAAGACAAACATTATTTATTCACAGGCACAACTGGATTCCAATCATTCACTTCATCCTGGGTGCTGACCTGAGTGACCCAAGTTCGTTGTTTTATCAACGTGTCATGATCGACACACAAAAAATCATTCGGCATTTTCAGGGGAAATTTTTCCTGATTAACTTTCTTTTTGTGTCCCCCCTATTGCCCCGGACCCCCTTTTTTTTTCTTCTTGTCTTACAGATTGACTACGGTCAACACCCTTACGTTTCAACAAACACCCCTTACTATTTGGCCCCCTAAAGCTCGATTAAATTTCTTTAACCACCTTTTATTTCTTCCACGTCGTTTCCATTTACTTTAGATTGTTTGATTTCTGAACCACTGATTCAGTAAATAGAGGACTCACACAATCCCAAAATTTCCCCGGACCCAACTATTCGTGTGCCATGAGGACGATGTGTAGTATTCCCCTATCGCACCTCTGACATAGTATGAACAATACCAAAATTTTTATTTTTGACGTTGTCTTGAAGGGCTGTTGCGGAGGGGGATTTGGCAACTTTGTTCCATCTCCAGTCCCCCGTCAAAAAAACGACAGATTGTCTCATGTCTTTTTCGTGTCCCTATCCCCCTGTTAAACCTTGATTACCCCGTTCTATATTCTGCACTGCATTCGTCAGATGGATTTCCTGAGAATTAAATTCTGCTATTAAAGGAGAGACTGGTAAGACTTGGGTTATCTGGGCCAATCGAAATGGATTCCAAGGGAACTTGGGGCAAAACCCCTCCCCCCAGGAAGAAGGTAGTAAGATATTCAGCTCTACACAGGATACATCGACGGATGATACCAAAGCAATGGGATCAATATTGGGCCCCCCCCAAAAATTCCATTGTATCCATTAGAATCAAACTCCTCACAGGGAAAAATGCGAAAAAAAATTCGGGTCTGCATCTGAATCTTTTAAAAACTGAAAACAAATGATTTTCCCTACCCCGGGGAAAAACTAATAAAAAAAATTTGGCATGGTATTAACCCCTCAACATCAAAAAAAAATTATTAATTGTTTTGTCTGGCCCTTCTGAAAATTTTGAAAATTCAAACTCATTCGCTCACCCAAAAGAAATCAGAACAAAAAAATCTTTTGGATCAGGCAGCTGCCCCTTTGAACAGGGACTAATGGGAGAGAAATGCTGTTCTTCCCCCTTCATCCCCAAGCACATCATATGCAATGGTCTGGTTTTCCCGGGGCATCCCTGGACACCCAGGGTTGTGCGCTCCTTCTTATGTCCCGACTGGGGAAAAAAAATTATACTTTTCCCCCCAAAAGGTCTCTTCATTGGGCCTCCCCTACCCCCTTTTCGATTTTGACGAAAAATTTTTCTCCCGGGTGAGTAGGGGGGGAGGGGTCTGGGGTTTGGGACGTATCTCAGGTGGCGTACCCCAATTTGATTCAGGACGTCCATCGACGAGCATCCGAAATTGTATGGGCTCTGACGCGGGGGAAAGGGGCTGGCTCCCCTCCCTGGCCCTCGGGAATGCAGAAAAGTGGGGAAGGGCGATCCCGCTACCATAGATGTCAACATTCCTGCACAGGCCTTCGGCGGGAAATTTTCCGATCCCCCGAGATTATTGGGATCAGGGTCGACCCTTTGGTCGAGCTGCAGTCACCCCCGCGAAAAGGGGGAAACATAAGTAGTCAGGCACGCCCCCCATCCCTGAGAGGACCCAAAAAAAAGACAGCAGGGCCTGGGGGACCTATTATCCCCAAAGACCCGGGAGACCAGCCAACAAAAATTGGATCTTGGGTTTAAACTGGATCTCAGCCCTCGAACAGAGTTCAGACATGCTCCTGGGGGTCAATTTCTCTTTACCCTGTGGCCAAAAAACGCCGTTAAGGGGAATGTCTTTAAATTCATCCCCTGAAGGACCGTCGCGATCTCCAAATGTCCGCACGGGCTTGCAGGGCGGACGAGGAAGTTCGCAGCTGGTGGCAATGTCCGCACCTCTGGGCAAGTATCCCGTATCTGAAACTGAGTTTCAGACAGGACAGCAGCTGAGCGTGATGGCTCTGGAGGTGCAACCTCCAACATACTCTCCTCACACGATTTTCCACCTCTCGTGTTCCTATGAGCCATCCTAAATATTCTGTAGTTGCGATTAGAAAATATAGCTCGAAAAAATGGCGCACCAGTGTATATAATAGATACCAAAATGGAATATCCTTAAAAAAACGCTTAGTCCCCAAGCTGGAATAGATGCATATAAATTAAGCAGTCTGAAAACAACTGATCCAGAACATAGTCATGCAAATAATGTGCAGTGAATGTATGTATATATATATAGAAACAAATACTCACTCTAATCACATGTAATCATTTACATAGCATGTAAAGAAGTATAAACACAGCACACAGGGTCGAGAGTCATCATCTCAGCAAAGCTGCTAGCTGAGTCTCCAACTGCATTGAGGGACTGTGTAAACAAGCACCATCAGGCAACCCATCACTGAGCCAGTGAAATGGAGTGTCCAACGGAAGTTGGCGTCAAAATATTATCAAAATCAGTTCAGATCGTAACTGAAGAAGAACAAGTGTCATGTCCTGATAAGATTGATGGAAGGATGAGACGACTTGAGAACGAAGATCCAGATTGTCTAGTAATAATGAAGATCCAATAAATGTCGTTGTACGCTGGGCTCTATATGGTGAATTGAAGAAGTTACATAGTGATTATAAACTATCCGAACTGGGAAGTCACACCGGTCGTTCGGCCAGAATGAAGGTCTAAGAGAGGTTCCTATACGGTGAATTGAAGAAGGAAAGTACTGGGAACCAGAGAAACATCAAAAACGTAATGTGTACTCACATAATTCTGGTCCACCTGGGCTGATGTTGTTTACTCGACACCACTTGTTGTAAGGAGGGTCTCCTACTGGCCCTCCTGTTGATGATGGGTGTCAGGATGGCGGTGGTGTGACAGTACCCGAGGATTACTCTGGTCCTGACTTGTTGTAGGTCGCCCCTTCTTGTGGTTTAGGAGGGGGGGGTGGTGGCGACAGTTTGTAGTAGTATAGTGGTTCCTTTCTTTACCCTCCGATGCGTACATACATACATACAGACATTAGAGTCATTATATCCTCTATTGACATTTGCTGACGTCTGTTTCTTTCAATGACCAGACATATTGAATTGATGTAATTGGCGAGCCAAAGTATCAGGTAGTTCCATATTATATTATATTTTATAGAGAGTCTAGATTCCAACCCTTATGATCCGGTATACCGTTCAGTTTATAGCTGTTGCATTCCTCTTGTGTTACATTTTATCTTGCCACTTATTCCTCCTAGTATATTCATCCTGTCATACGTTCCTTCTTGTGTATCTTTCATTCTTCCTTTTCCTGGCGGTCGTAATCCACTTGATGTTTCATTTTATTTCATATAGATGGTCCTCTTGTTAGATTTATTATTCCATAGTAGTTAAAACAGTATTTCCCTTCCGGGACAATACGAACACATAGTGACAACTATGACTCAGTTGCAGATTCATATATTTATTGATGTTTTACAAATATATATACAGAACACGTCCGTTCGTCTTCATGTGTTTCGTTTGTCTCTCTATATTTACTAATTCGTTACTAACTCGTCACTATTTTACTACACAAAAACGTCGTGTCTTGTAGTTATGTGTTGCACTTCTGCATAGAGAGTGCAACACATAGTCTCAACTATTAAATATCTAATTATACTACCTATCTATCTGGCTAACTGTCCATTCCTCCGCTGCCATCTGGGAATCATGACACATTGAAGGTCACCAGCATCACTATAAGAAAGACATGTGGCATATACCACTGCTTGAATTACATTGAAGGTCACCAACATCACTATAAGAAAGATATGTGGCATATACCACTGTTTGAATTACATTGAAGGTCACCAGCATCACTATAAGAAAGACATGTGGCATATACCACTGCTTGAATTACATTGAAGGTCACCAACATCACTATAAGAAAGACATGACATATACCACTGGTTTAATTACATTGAAGGTCACCAACATCAGTATAAGAAAGACATGTGGCATATACCACTGCTTGAATTACAGTGAAGGTCACCAACATCACTATAAGAAAGACATGTGGCATATACCACTGTTTGAATTACATTGAAGGTCACCAGCATCACTATAAGAAAGACATGTGGCATATACCACTGCTTGAATTACATTGAAGGTCACCAACATCAGTATAAGAAAGACGTGGCATATACCACTGCTTGAATTACATTGAAGGTCACCAACATCACTATAAGAAAGACATGTGGCATATACCACTGCTTGAATTACATTGAAGGTCACCAACATCAGTATAAGAAGGACATGTGGCATATACCACTGCTTTAATTACATTGAAGGTCACCAACATCAGTAGAAGAAAGACATGTGGCATATACCACTGCTTGAATTACATTGAAGGTCACCAACATCAGTAGAAGAAAGACATGTGGCATATACCACTGCTTGAATTACATTGAAGGTCACTAACATCACTATAAGAAAGACATGTAGCATATACCACTGCTTGAATTACATTGACGGTCACCAACATCAGTATAAGAAAGACATATGGCATATACCACTGCTTGAATTACATTAAAGGTAACCAACATCACTATAAGAAAGACACATGGCATATACCACTGCTTGAATTACATTGAAAGTCACCAACATCAGTATAAGAAAGACATGTGGCATATACCACTGCTTGAATTACATTGAAGGTCACCAACATCACTATAAGAAAGACATGTGGCATATACCACTTCTTGAATTACATTGAAGGTCACCAACATCAGTATAAGAAAGACATGTGGCATATACCACTGCTTGAATTACATTGAAGGTCACCAACATCAGTATAAAAATGACATGTGGCATATACCACTGCTTGAATTACATTGAAGGTCACCAACATCAGTAGAAGAAAGACATGTGGCATATACCACTGCTTGAATTACATTGAAGGTCACCAACATCACTATAAGAAAGACATGTGGCATATACCACTGCTTGAATTACATTGAAGGTCACAAACATCAGTATAAGAAAGACATGTGGCATATACCACTGCTTTAATTACATTGAAGGTCACCAACATCACTATAAGAAAGACATGTGGCATATACCACTGTTTGAATTACATTGAAGGTCACCAGCATCACTATAAGAAAGACATGTGGCATATACCACTGCTTGAATTACATTGAAGGTCACCAACATCACTATAAGAAAGATATGTGGCATATACCACTGTTTGAATTACATTGAAGGTCACCAGCATCACTATAAGAAAGACATGTGGCATATACCACTGCTTGAATTACATTGAAGGTCACCAACATCAGTATAAGAAAGACATGTGGCAAATACCACTGCTTGAATTACATTGAAGGTCACCAACATCACTATAAGAAAGACATGTGGCATATACCACTGCTGGAATTACATTGAAGGTCACCAACATCAGTATAAGAAAGACATGTGGCATATACAACTGCTTGAATTACATTGAAGGTCACCAACATCAGTAGAAGAAAGACATGTGGCATATACCACTGCTTGAATTACATTGAAGGTCACCAACATCAGTATAAGAAGGACATGTGGCATATACCACTGCTTGAATTACATTGAAAGGTCACCAACAACACTATAAGAAAGACATGTGGCATATACCACTGCTTGAATTACATTGAAGGTCATCAACATCACTATACGAAAGACACGTGGCATATACCACTGCTTGAATTACATTGAAGGTCACCAACATCAGTATAAGAAAGACATGTGGCATATACCACTGCTTGAATTACATTGAAGGTCACCAACATCACTATAAGAAATACATGTAGCATATACCACTGCTTTAATTACATTGAAGGTCACCAACATCAGTATAAGAAAGACATATGGCATATACTACTGCTTGAATTACATTGAAGGTCACCAACATCACTATAAGAAAGACACATGGCATATACCACTGCTTGAATTACATTGAAGGTCACCAACATCAGTAGAAGAAAGACATGTGGCATATACCACTGCTTGAATTACATTGAAGGTCACCAACATCACTATAAGAAAGACATGTGGCATATACCACTTCTTGAATTACATTGAAGGTCACCAACATCAGTATAAGAAAGACATGGGGCATATACCACTGCTTGAATTACATTGAAGGTCACCAACATCAGTATAAGAAAGACATGTGGCATATACCACTGCTTGAATTACATTGAAGGTCACCAACATCAGTAGAAGAAAGACATGTGGCATATACCACTGCTTGAATTACATTGAAGGTCACCAACATCACTATAAGAAAGACATGTGGCATATACCACTGCTTGAATTACATTGAAGGTCACCAACATCAGTATAAGAAAGACATGTGGCATATACCACTGCTTGAATTACATTGAAGGTCACCAACATCACTATAAGAAAGACATGTGGCATATACCACTGTTTGAATTACATTGAAGGTCACCAGCATCACTATAAGAAAGACATGTGGCATATACCACTGCTTGAATTACATTGAAGGTCACCAACATGAGTATAAGAAAGACATGTGGCATATACCACTACTTGAATTACATTGAAGGTCACCAACATCACTATAAGAAAGACATGTGACATATACCACTGCTTGAATTACATTGAGGTCACCAACATCACTATAAGAAAGACATGTGGCATATACCACTGCTTGAATTACATTGCAGGTCGCCAACATCAGTATAAGAAAGACATGTGGCATATACCACTGCTTGAATTACATTGAACAATATAGAATTAATTGGTGAATCTTGTCAAAGGGCAAACATAACTATCACCCCAGCCACCAGAACAGCGCGAGACTAAATGCAGTCTTCTTCTCCTTCTTTGCGTTAGTTCTTTACGACCAATTTTAATCACTCTTTGTCATATGTTTGATCTTTGCCAAGAATGTGTATACTTTGCACATTGGTTTTCTCAACGCCCTTTCTCAACGAATATAACAAATTAATATGCATACCCATCTCAAAATAGACATCTGGCCTATGAGAGAGAAATTCGGAGGACCATTGGGGTGGCAAAGTTCTGCTCAGGACAAGCTATTCAATATTGATGACCCATTTAAAAAAAAAACGAAAAATGAAGTTGTTCACAAGTTATAGTACTAACTGGTTTAATTAGTGAAGACAGGGTTGACAATTTATAGCGACGGCCATATGCATTTATGCGGTATAGGTTGCTTTTTGTGACGGCACACGGATGTTTCCTTCTGGAATTAGTTCACATAGGAGACATGTCACAGTTGTTAGCATTTCGTGTGATTTCGTTTCACATGAAAGGAGAAATTATGGTGTGACCCGTGCAGGAAAGTTGAAACTGTACTTATGAACTAAGACAGCAAAATCAAATTGTGAACTGTTATAATGAGGATAGACAGAAAGTTAGAATAAGAAACACATGACATTTGAAAAAAACTATACTTGTGAATAGACATGAGTTCTGAGTCTGTCTACAAGAAAATATATAATATATATTGAGCAAAAAGCGATAGAAATAGACATACATAACAGATAAATATCAACAGAAAAACACTAAGGTAATTCTGGTATTGTTCTTATGACCGTTTATATTTATATATGTATTTATTTATTTATTTATATTTATATATATATATATGCATATAATTTAGTAGTATTAATCATAAGTAAGAGTCAAGTGTGGTTCTGCAGTAGATTACAAACACACTCCTTTGTATATCACAACGTCGTCTATTGCCACATCTCCTTCAATTACTTCAGCCGTAATAGAAATCTGAATGAAAACATTAAAATACATGAAAACAAGTCAACTATTTGTGTATATTCTGTTTGAGAATATAATGTAGATAAAAGTTAACACAGTGTGGCAATAAAACCTCAAGCAACATGCTATTATTAATTCTATTATGATTTATTTACTCTTATTTTGTCTACGTAAAACACAAAAGTTCCAGGAGTTGAGGCAGAGCCGTGCGGCATATTTTCTCAGTATGATGCAAGTCTTCGAAATGTCGCCCCTTAAATGTTTTTTTTAAAATAGCATTCAATTGTGATATTGATTTCGCTGCTTATGCCCCCTTCCCCCTTACAGTTTCGATTAATGCGGCCGCTTCTCTGTATCATAGCACGGCACGGCTCTCAGTTGGTGTCTCTGTGACATGGAGCAATGGTGCTTGCCTGTCGTATTAAAGGTACTCGGTTCGTTCGCCTCGTTGAACTATTGAGAAATATTTTTATAGATGTCTATTCTCAATGTAGACAAGATGGAGAGCCTAATCTTACCCGAGATGGATGACTAACAGTGAGTTCCGTGTTCTTCTAGACACTGGCAGTTTTAGTATATATCGAGAAGGCGTTTGACACAGTCTGGAAAATTAGGCTAAAACTGAAAATTCTCACCCTCGGTATAAAGGGAAGAATATACAAATGGCTTAATAGATACCTAGAGAACAGAACAGCAAGGGTTCAAGTTCAGGAGTTTACAAGTACGATGGCAACATTAGAGCAAGGATTCCCCTAAGGAGGAGTGCTCTCATCAACTCTCTTTCTAATCTTTGTCAATGACATAGCAACATGCCTACTAAAGCGAGTACACTCTGCCATGTATGCCGATGACCTGGGAATATGGGTGAGAGAAGAGTCAATGCCCATAGCAACAAATCGACTGCAGGATACGCTAAATAAGTTGGAAATCTGGTCAAAAAGATGGAACATGAACATTAGCGCTTCTAAAACTACCTACACTGTGTTCTCGCAGAACAACCAAAATTACAAAATTAAGCTTAAAGTCAACGGGCAAAATCTTCCGGAAAGCAAGACCACAACGTATCTACAGGAGTCACACTCGACCGAAAATTAACTTGGTGCCCCCAAATTGAAAATGCTCGCAATAGCGAGACACATATCACCATAATGCGAGAACTCGCAGGCTCACATGGGGATCAAATACCAGAATCCTCAAAACACTCTACTCTGGAAGAGTACGACAGGTCCTGGAGTACGGCATTGCAGCACGAGGTAGTGCATCCAACAAGAAATTCGCCAAAGTGAGCAATAGTCAAAACCGTGCAATACGTATTATCACAGGAGCCATGAAGTCCACGCCCATCAAAGCGATGGAAACAATCACAGACATTCAACCAATGGCAGACCGAATGGACAGAAAAGTCTTGATATTGGCAGAAAAACTGAAACGGCTTCATTCCCACCCTATGTACGAAGAAATGAACGGACTCGGAAGGGGCAGAATAAATAGAGCCAGCTTTGCAAAAAATGCCAAAGTACTGACGGCAGACCATTCGGTCTTAGCAAAATGTAAAGTCAAATCAATCCTGGCAACCGATAAGTGTCCGCCATGGAAAACCATAATACCGCAACTAAGGGAATCAATCCCATGTATACTAAAGAAAGGCAGCAAAAACTTCGAAGAAGGAAGCTACAGAAAATACATAGCGAGCGAGTATCCTGAAAATGAGTGGATACACGTGTATAACGATGGATCGGCAAGGAACGCAATCGGCGATGGCGGAGGAGAAATAGTGCTTAAACTCTCATAGAAAGTGACGGTCACGAAAACGATGTCACGAGGTAAGTACTCAAATAACAACTGGGCTGAGGCAGAGGTAATAAGAACAGCGGCTGAAATAATCCTAGAGAGAAGAGGCATCTCTCGCAACAAAGTAGTGATATTCAACGATGCTCTATCAATCATCACGGCACTCAAAAGTGTAAGAAAAACAGCTCAACAAGCTAAAGCACCATCGATGCACTAGTGTACTCACTTAAACGCACCGTCATTCAGTGGATGTCATCACACTACAACGTAAGCGGAAATGAACAAGCCGAAAAGCTAGCTAAAGAAGGCGGGCGACTACCGCAGACTGATCTCGAGATCAGTTATGAGGAAGCCAGAACAACCATCGGCTGTCACTATAAAGACAAATGGTCAAAAGACTATCCACAGTAAAACAACGACCGTTACTTTGGTCTATCTCGTAGTGAACAAGTTGCTATATTCCGCCTCCGTACCAGCCACAACAAGCTAAACGTCCACATGTTTAACAAACTTAAAATTGACTCAACAAGCCTCTGCCCCTGTGAAAAGGCGCACATTATGGCAGAGCACATACTGCAAGATTATCAATTGATAGTAGGCCTAAGAAAAGAAATATGGCCTGAAAACACAGAGCTTCGCCAGAAGCTGTAAGAGAGAACGGAGTCCCTCCTGTATTCGAACCACGGTAGCATTCATGATAAAATCTGGTACATCGTCTGGCTTTGATAGATTTTTCTTTAGGTCTGTCGTAAATGCCCATGTACTCTGACTGTTCCGAATAACAGAACCATCAGTGTAAACAACAGCATCTTCCTTCAATGTGTAGTCATTTATTAACGCTTCAACTTCTGCGTTGTTTGACGCGAATCTCGACTTGATGTGTTTACCGGGCTGACTACCAGAAAGAATTGTCTGTTTTAAGGGATTATATGTATAACTCTTCTCCATGATCAAAGTCCTAGATGTCACATACTCGTTGTATGATTTCCTCTACTCGGTAAAGCCATGACTGGCGGCGTTTAAGTTTATTGCCGTTGCAGTTTTCTGGTTCATTGTGTAATGGATGTGTTAAGTCTTGAGTTATTCCACAGCTCTGCGCTGCCCAATTTTACATTTTATGTCTGGAAGGTGCAGCATATATCTCATTGCTCTGCATGCTGTGTCTGTGGTCCTGTCAAGTATGATGCGCATTGCTTTATTCTGTATCATCTCTTGTCTGTTGATGTGTGCCTTGCTGAGAGTGGATATTGCAAATGTGTATTTCATGACAAACATAATCAACCCGTGATAGCAAATTACTAGCAGACGACAAGGTAATATGTAGCAGCCATGAAACGCAAAGCTGCTGTCCATTTGTGGCACTGATAATCAAGGTATCCACGTGTGACGTGTAGTGAAGAATTCGTTCAAACTGTGCTCCTAGATACTTCATAGTGTCAGTCCTAGGTATTTCTTTCCCATCCAGACGTACGGTCTGCGTAGTTGTCCTCCCTATGTTGTTATTGACAGAGAACCCTGTTACAACAGTTTTGATGTGTTGATTTCCACACTCGATTTTTGACAGCACTGAGAAATGCGTTATAATTCATCTTGCAGTTCTTCCACACTCTTACTTCTCTCTTTGCATTAGAGGTACATCAGTACGTCATGAGCATAGGATACACTTCTTCTTAACCCCTTATTCTGATGTCTTGTCATCTCAATGGTGTACGTATTGAATAACAATTGGGATAGTGGGTGACCCCTGTCCTAGCCATGGATGTATTATTTTTACTTCTGAAGCCCATTTGCCGTATTTAAAAGTCTGTTGTCATTGCAGCAAAACTAACGCTACCAAGTTCTGGTGAAAAATGTATAACTAATAATTGTTGCAGGGGCGGCTCTTAATAAGGGTCACTGGGGCCGGGAAACTGATTAACTATAAAAGTTTATACATAAGGCTATAATATTTCACACAGTCTGAAACCCAGCATATATCCTCCCTAATTAGTATACGCCCCTGGTCACTAAGGTCCAGTAAGAACCAACCCCACCAAATCAAAGATAATTAACGTGTACTTATTTTTAAGAAATCATTATTTCATAATCATTGCTTTTAACTTGATACTGATTAACTTTGAAAGTTGAATATATAACACAGAAATAT
The DNA here is from genome assembly GCA_020796225.1 of Arion vulgaris. Classification (NCBI taxonomy): domain Eukaryota; kingdom Metazoa; phylum Mollusca; class Gastropoda; order Stylommatophora; family Arionidae; genus Arion; species Arion vulgaris. The sequence goes on from CM036757.1 coordinate 44,210,177, forward strand.
GAATATTATATCAGAAAAATATAACAATCATATTAATTTATAACATATCCTTGTTAAAAAATATTATGGACTTAACCATTGTGCCGTGCACTATTTTTGTAAGTCAGATTTAAAATTGCCTGTCTTAGATGTAACATTGCGATTCTGACCTTTGATCGCTATTACAATGTTAATTGCCAATACAAGTATGTCATTTTCATTCAGCTGGAAGATATATTCATTCTTACGCTGCCAAACTACTTTCAATATAAACGAGGACTCTAGGTTAAATAATCTGTTTAATTGCCGATTGAATTCCCTAATTTTATACACAAATAGTCTAAAATTATAGAAAATAATAGAAATAATAACAAACCATTCTAGAATAAGATTAATTTTAGGGAATTGTCTCTTGTCAACATCAATGTCGGTACAATATCACCGTTAAAATTAGGTCATTCAAATATTAGCGCAGAGGGTCCTAATTATTATACAGTCAACCATTCAGTTAACTTTGTTGATCCAAATACACTAGTACAGCCACACATACACAGACCATCGAGCGCTTGTAGAAAACTGCTTGGAAAGAAACAAGAAGCAAATGGGACACATCGCCATCTCTTGGACTCTACTATGAGTCACTCATGATGAGTCGGACTAAATCCCGAAATTTGAACTCCTTCCGAGCAATTATTGCTAATGATATCATCACCTTATGGCCTCCACAGTAACCCACAACCACTCACAATCGCGTCCTTCCTCCTACCACCTCACAGTTTCTCATACAGTCCTTCATACAGTCCTTCATACAGTCCTTCATAAGTCCTTCTAGTCCTTCATACAGTCCTTCATACAGTCTTTCCATACATTCCTTCATACATTCCTTCATACAGTCCTTCATACAGTCTCTCATACAGTCCTGTTAGGGGCTCTCAAATCAAACAAAACACAGTATTTTTTAAACCATAACACACAAAAACCACGAAATACGTGAACTTTGAACTCGGTTTTCCTGTACGTCCGCATCTCGTAAACTCTGACCTGTCGACTGACGTCACTTGATTTAGGTCAACTAGATTTCCCGTTCTAACGGTGAGGTTCTACAAAGTAGCCAATTTCTCTTTCGTACAGTTGTCAACTGAATTGAGTTGAGCGAAACATTAAATCATTTTTAACAACAACAAAGTTACAAAGTACTAGAGATTTACAAAATACAAAATCAATGACAATACACAGACACGTTTCGACCAAATTGCATTTATCAAGCAAAGAATACAATAGAAGTGAAGAATTTCACATCTTTCACAGTACACTACATATAGAATGAAAATTGTGACATATCTTTTACAGGACGTAGCCATCAACAACAGTAAACGTTTTCTACGTTTACCGCAGAATATATATTACAAAATCACCTACTATGATATCACGCGCTGGTTTCGATCACAAGTGTGTGGTTTATTATCATGTGATTGTCAATTTACGTACCAGACACGTTTTTTAAATTATCTCTAGCCGCTCTGTCATTTGATTGTCCGAAATATTTAATTGTCCTTGATTTTTTATATTAAGTAATAGCCAACTCTCTTTAGTATCGAGTTGTTGCAGAACAGAAGCATTTGTTCTTTTCCTGAAAAGGGTTATAACTTTCCGGAATAGACATAAAATAGTAAATACTTAAAAATCACGATTTTTCTGAAATATATATGCCGGGCCCCACCTAGAAAAATAACCACAAGCCGCCACTGAGTTGTATAAATTTATCGAATAGCACCTTGTTGTATGCATCCTTCAAGTCCACAGCTACCGCTTAATTCTCCATCTTTGCATGGGAGCCGTCATATCAAAGACTACCTCATTGCTATACGTGTCACTGTATCGTTGGTAACCTCCCAGCGTGAATGTTAGTATGTCTGTTTGTTGAATTTTATGAGAGATGTTCTTATTTATACCATTTTCCAGAAGTTTCCCGATGGTGTTTTGCGTGCTTATTATGCGATATATGTTTGTTAAAGATTTGCTTTGCCAGAACTGTTGCATGTGAAATAAATAGCTTTGCAACCTGGTTTCATCTATTTTACCCAATCGAATACTTTTGTTGTATTCGCTGCATATGTATTCGCTTGTTTCGCAATATTTTCGTAACAGATCCTATGTGGTCCATGTGACGTTTTTTTTATAGATGGTTTACGCTCGTAGTATGCTTTTTTGTTTCATTTCCGTGACGTTGGAATGATATTGCATTCTATTTATAATAAATACGTTATGTTACTAAAGTATAAATATACCTTGATATGAAGATCATATCTTTGGAGACTAAGGGTCACTCGCGGGTGTCGCCATCTCTTCTCGTATGAGTCGAACGTGATATAACGATTATAATGCAAATTGCTTGCTCCCACATACAATTTTGAAGTAGGTCCATTTAGAAATAAATGAAAATCCACACAGAATTCAGAAGCTTCCAATAATTGTGTCTGGAGTGTGTATAGTGTGGGCTGACCAGTCCTTAAGGCAACCAAGTAGGGATCTAGAGATAAAGGTTAAAGTAGATAATAAGAATAGATAAGTAAAAATATATGATACAAATATATCAGTTATATTTATCTAATCACAGTTTAGCAGTAGAATAACATTAATGCTCTAGTTATATATAAATATCAAATAATATGGTTTGACGTCAATAGCATACAAGATAATTTCAAATTGTCACAGTGAAAAGACATTAAAAAGTATGCGACACTAGAATGTTGCGACATTATGTACGGCATCGTACACAAAGTAATGTAGTTATATAAGCTTATAATAAGAGCATGGTGGGTAGAATATAAGCGCTCACGCATAGATTAACAATCTCTAGTGGCGAAATGTAGGTTACACAGGAGTGTGTGTACCTGTACTCAATTATTCTGAGAACCTCTTGCTGGAGACTGAGGTCAACATGCACATTTTCAAGGAAGTCAGTGCATTAACCAGAATGATAAAGAAAGTCTAGGAAAACAAAATACTGACAAGACTCACAAACATGATTGTATGTAGAGATAACATGGCATGTACAGAGGGTTGCCAAATGTAAATCTGCTTTTGATACTAGAGTTTAGAAAATAAAATTCTAGAAATGTTTTGTATATGCTAAGAAAAATGAAAAAAGTGTTTTACTTGCCCATTCTGTTTTTTTAATTACAACTCGAATACTATTTCGTGGTAATTTGAGACGTCAGAATGCACATCTTCTAGGGCATTTGAGCAATCAGACTGCACATCTTCTAGGGTATTTGAGCAATCAGAATGCACATCTTTAGAAGATTTTGCTGGGTCATATGTGTCCCTTGTTCCAATTTCACCGTTGACATCTTTAGGTAATTCAAAGTTTTTGCAGCATGTGTTATGCATCTTTAAGCCATATTTGACTGCAATTATTGCTGATAGCATGGGCAGCTTCATTTTGTTTCTCATTTTATTTTCACGATATACCATGAGCTTTACCATTTGGAAAATTAGGACGAAAGTTGCAACTTCTTTGAATTGGTGACCTCCCGAAGAATCTCTATAATTAACTAGTGCATACTAAAATCTCTCAGTAGTTGTAATATCAGTTCATTTAACCAAACGTATGCTGTTATATTGAATCTCAATTGATGTCTTCATTTCTTTATCTAAATGAAATAACTCTTGCAAGGAAATAATAGGTTTCTTAATATGTGTCAATGGATTTTGTTCTGAGAACAAGCTTATATTCTTCAAAAATATCACTGTTTTTCTGGGAGACGATTATGTAGCTCTTTGTACAGACTAATCAACATTTTGTGTAACCTTTTTCAGACGTGAGCTACTTGAGAAGCTTGAATTTTGTGTCTAATTATCTATTCCCCAACCCTTTTCTCAAATGCAGAACCCAGCTGTGGATTTGGATCCATACATTCTTCAATGTTAGTGTTTGGATCAAGATGATCAATGCTGCTTGTTGGCAGTACTAACATGTTAGCAATAGATTTGATAAGAAAAGACAGATCGGCAATATTTAGTTAAAAAAGTTTGTTCACTTCTTGAACATGTTTTAGAATTAGACGCACACATAATATAAATATCTCATTCTGACTCAAATAACTCAGTTCTCGGTTGTTTGGACATGATTACAGCACTTAATAAAATGATTGGGCATCATTACAGCACTTAATGACATGATTTGACATGATTACAGCACTTAATGAAATGATTGGTCATAATTACAGCGCTTAATGCACTGATTGGACATGATTACATCACTTAATGAAATGATTGGACATAATTACATCACTTAATGAAATGATTGGACATGATTACAGCACTTAATTAAATGATTGGAAATTATTATAGCAATTGTTTAGTCCCTTATGAACTGCGAACAAATATATAAGCTGGTGGCAACACAACAAGATTGAACAAGTTACACCCTTACAGCTACAGCTCGACTATAGCATCGTCAAACGCGCGTGGACTTCAGAGAGAGAGAGAGAGAGAGAGAGAGAGAGAGAGAACGTCCTACACTTAGACTTTATTGCAGTGACTCTCAAACTTTCTAATGCCGTGACTATTTAATACAGTTCCTCATATTGTAGTGACCACTACCATAAAATTGTTTTCGTTGCTACTTCATAACTGTAATTTTGCTACTGTTATGAGTTGTAATGTAATTATCTGATATGCAGGATGTATTTTAATTGTTATAAATTGAACATAATTAGATCATAGTGATTAATCACAAACGCCGGGTACTCGTATATGGGCGTAGCTGCATATAGGCGGACCCGTCTGCAGACGGATAGAGGAGCGGTGTTTCGGTTCCTAGGACAATCAAAAGTATGTATTTTCCGATGGTCTTAGGCGACCCTTGTGAAAGGGTCGTTCGACATCTAAAGGGGTCGCGACCCACAGGTTGAGAGCTACTGCTTTAGTATGAGAAATTTCTTACTCGGATCTCACTGTAGTAAATTGTATATATGTGTTCATCTTGTTTTTGTCGATTCTCTGATTCATGGACCAAGCTAAAATACATATTTACAAATGCTAACACATTTTATTTTAATGCTAAATTTCTTTTATATGCTAGCTAGAGATAAAAAATGTTAATGAGAAATTGTGCTGACATCAGCATTGAGTTCAGGAGACTTTATGAAAATCGTAGAGATGAGAGTATCTGTTTGTATTCTGACACAACATTTGTGTACTTCTTAATATAAAGTAACTTTAGCTCTTTGAATCATTTTGGTGGCCACTAGCGCTTTTGTTTTGGGTATTGCTTATTATAAAGATATCAGAATACATTGTCATTTCTACTTCACGTAGTAGATTAGCAGGTAGGTTGTGAATTTACATCTAGAAATGTGTGGGCGACAGAGTTAATCCAGATTTGTGAAAAGTTTTCCAAGGCTTATCCACTGCTTTAGCATCAGTTGTTTCGCATCTTGAAACTTGTCCTCAATATTTTAGGAAAGATCAGTTGCTTAAACTTCAGTAGATTAGCACTGTCTTCAAGTTGACTGATGTAACACATGACGATTTTCACTTTCAAGACAACACTTTAGTCAGTCAGTGATTGATAAACGTTGCCATTGTTTTGTAGAGACATATTGTAAGTCTAATTAGTCTACAACTGGAGGCCGTGAAAATGTATACAAGAGCATGTATATTTAATAAGTTGTCAAGTACTGTTATTGTTGCTGAGTAAAGAAGAGGAAGAACAGTCACGCTCTTGTACAAATGTGTCTGACCAGGATTGATTCGATAACCTGGGTAGATTTAAGACTAACTACTATAGATCACGTTGCCGCGAAGTAGAAATAGAAGTGCATGCCACTGATACAGATAACATGAGCAAATGTTACGAGCCTAAAATAACCGCTTTGGGTGGTCGATAGATCATAGTGATAATTAGAAAAGACGATGTTAGCATAAAGAGATTATGTGCAGATATTGGAGAGAGAAAATCTAGAATATAGCTTTTAAATACCTCCCATTTCTTCTTGATGTTATCAATTCTCTTGTGTAAGGTGTAGATTTTTTTTATTTCTTGATATAATTCGTCTCTGGTTGTTTCTTCCTCCGACAATTTAAAGTTTATAACAGGTTCGTTCCAATGTTTTGTTTCAGTTTTGTCTTTTGTTCTCAGAGATTGTCCTCTTTCAGTAGATGTAGGGGTGATGTAGAGGGAGTGTGTAATATCTAGAGTATATGGTTGTTTTGTTTGTCTTTTCAAGTATGAAGAGAAAAAAAAGAAAATGTCTCTGGCAACTTAAATAAACATTGATCTAATACTTAAACTGAGATGCTAAATGTGACAAAACAAAAAAGCAACGATGAATCGGAGTATACAAGACAGAGAATCACCGAAAAGGACTTGTGATAAGATTTTGGTCAGTGTCAAGCGTTCCATGCTCAACAAACCTGCTCCATTAGTTGTCCCTGCGTGAGGTATAATACCGTTGCCACCGTTAGTAACTTTCCATTTAAACTTCTTAGAAGTATCCTGCAAGTGGCACACATTGTTGTCTGCAAAGTTACACCCAATTAAATAATCTGAAATAAATATCCAAAGATGCGTTTTACTAATGTAATAGTGAGATGATAGATGTAGATCAAGCGTAAAGTATAGCTTAATCTGAACAAAGAACGTATTTAAGAAAATGAAGAACATTATGTGCAAAAATAATTACCTACAAAAGTCAGAATGATGTGTCTTCAGTGATGTGTTTTCATACACATATATATATATACATTGACACATTTTTCTATTTACAGGATACATTTCATACATTATATGCGCTATTTTCAAGCTATTTCTAAACATTGAATTCCTCTGGAATATTCTTTTTCGCTCTATGGAGCATTTGACATCAACATATATCATACACTTCACGCGGTATCTGGCTGTTTTCTTTGTTTCTTCCAGGATAATAAAATTAGCTCATTTTCACAAGAAGATCAGTCTATTTAGAGAATCGCTTTTTCCATTTCTCATGCTGTTTTCCCTCGTGCATGTCTAGTGACACTGGACTGTGTCTCTCTCACTGTATGTCCGATCAACCTCCATTTTCTCCTCCTGACGCTGGTCATCAATGGTTCCTGTAATGTTCTTATCAACAGATCTGTGTTTGCTACTTTGCTATACTATCTCAGTGTTCAGATACAAAAAGAAGTTCTTGATAATGGTCTGAATCTTAATTGTTCTAGTTGAAATGGCAGTAAGGTTCCACACTGCGTGCGAAGGGTGAAGATATTAATCGCAATTTATCTAATCCATGCGTTAATTGTATCATCTACGCCTCATGATTTAGTACCTTAATTAGGTATTATTCACCATTAAGACAAGACGTTTTTATATCTATTAATGTACGCATTTCAGATATTTTTCTTATGTTCATCTACTACATACAAAACGCTTCTGCTGCACAAATAGTAAATTACCTGGTGATTTGATGTTCGCATAACCTATGCAAGAGAAATACAAAAGTTTGACAATATATCAAATATATTTGCTACCGAAGAAAAGCTAAAAACTAAACATAAAGCGGTTTATATTAACATAATATATATCAATGTCCAAAAGAAAAATAAGCAACACATTCGTGATCTCTGCAAAAAGAAAAATTTACAACACAGTCGTGATCTCTATCTATTGTCTATTCCCAGGTGGAAGATGTAGTTGGCTGTCACTCTTGCCGTTAAGCGTAGATATGGGAGATTTAATTTGCGTTCTAGGGCCAGATGAGTCGCCCTTGTTGTGTTGTATCCGTGTTTATGTAGTGTGGTCTTGATATTGTCTATCCATCTTTTCTTGGTCTTCCCTTAGCTCTAGTACCCGATCTCTTTCTATTGTATGCTGTTATTGGTGGTTGGTTGTATTTCATTCTCATTAAATGTCCAAACCACTGCATTTGTTGTTTTTCGATGTTTTCGATGCATGAAGTTATGCCCACTCTGCTTCTGATGTCCTCATTTCTGTCTTTCCTGGTGACACCCACTGCCTTCCTCAAGCATTTCATTTCACACCTGGTGAGCTTTCTGTGATGTGTTGCTGTAAGCGACCATGTTTGGCGTGATCTCTACAGAAAGTAAACTAAGCAACACAGTTGTGATCTCTACAAAAAGAAAAATAAGCAACACAGTCGTAATCTCTACAAAAAGTAAAATAAGCAACACAGTCGTAATCTCTACAAAAAGTAAAATAAGCAACTACTAAATAAGCAGGTACTATCACGTTTCTTGTATTCATTGCTCATTTACGATCATTTTTCTCTTTATGATCTTGGACAAAGAATATGTCTACAATATGCGTTCTTTCTGACCATATGAGGTCATTCCGAATTAGGAACATTCTCAGTCATTGGAGACGCATGTGCTTTGTCACACCAACGATCTTATGTTGGCGGAATGCTTAGCTTATATATATGATCTGAGCCATGGTGTTTGGACTTCATCTTGTAGTAGGATGTTTCTACAATTACACATAGATCTCAGGCCCTCATCCTTGAATGGACTCTCTCACATGGGCACGATGCAACAAGTATATAGAATGCATATTTCAAGAAAAACCAAATATTAATTTATCCAAATATATGAAATGAAAATATATCACAAATGCAAATTTGTTTGCGGCCCTTTACTCCGAGGGAGTAGGGATTCGTTTATAGACGACTCGTAAGCTGCTGTTTCTTAGTTTTCATCAACTTGGGCAATTTTTTTATCAGACATCGGCTAGGAGAAACGTGCATTTTGTTCGTACATTTTGGACCAGCATTGCTTTTCCGTGCGTGTACTACTACCACTACCTGTAGCTCTCCCTCGTTTCTTGCTCTCTTAGCATAATCGATGTCTGTTTCCAAGGTCACCACGAGGAGGTGGAGCAGGATCTTGATTAGTGCCAGCTCACTAATCCTGACCCGGCGTTGTCCATATGCACCTTTGACCCCTATTATGTATCTCACAACTCTCTCTCTCCCCGTGGTTGCACTTAATCATGTCTGATGTCAATATATCTCAAACTAAGGTGTCATATATTATCAACAAAGAGAAAATAGACAATGTGAACAGTTTAAATATCTCAGTTCACTACTGGCAATAGATGGACATAAGAGGAAGGAAATTGAAGGAAGAACAAGCATGGCTTTACATTCGTTCAAACATACACGTTTTGTATTGTTTTTATATTAAACATTGTCATATCTACACTTTATATCAATACATAAATTCTGCATTTGATTTCTTCTGTTAGAAACATCAAAACGAGAATAAAAATCAGTTTTAAAAATACAACAAAGAACCAATATATGAAGACGTGTATATGTGATTTGTAGACAGTAGAAATAGAGATATAGAAATTAGATGTTGTGTGTACCTTCCGGGCATCCGTACCATCTCTGGATTTTAAGTGCGTCTATGAGAGACAACTGGAATCGTTGACCCATTTTATGTTCAAATCTGATGCCTGGACGTGTCGTCATTGTTGGATATGTTTTGTCTATTGCATAAGCATAAGCTCCGTAGTGCGTAATGGAGTAAATATCGTAGGGCAGGTTCATTATGGGTGTATTAGTTATTTGGAAGTGATGCTTGTCCGCTAGGTGTTGTTTCAGATAACAAAAAACATTGAAGATTGTATTACATTGTACAACTTAGAACACAATATACAACGATTATATTCTAGTTTAATGTCCACAAGTTGTCTCACATGTAACATTCTTTTTGTCCACCACTAACAGTTCAACGTCCTAGTATATAACTTACATGCAATTGTTCTGTTTACTACACATATACATGTCCAACTGATCCACTTACAGATAACATTCATACACTTTCGCTCATTGTTTAATGTCCTAATACCACTCTCACAGGTCTTACTTCTTCAATTTCATTCAATGTTCAATAATATCACTCTTACATGTCCAAGTCAATCAATTTCATTCAATGTTCAATACTATCACTCTTACACGTCCAAGTCAATCAATTTCATTCAATGTTCAATACTATCACTCTTACATGTCCAAGTCAATCAATTTCATTCAATGTTCAATACTATCACTCTTACACGTCCAAGTCAATCAATTTCATTCAATGTTCAATACTATCACTCTTACATGTCCAAGTCAATCAATTTCATTCAATGTTCAATACTATCACTCTTACATGTCCAAGTCAATCAATTTCATTCAATGTTCAATACTATCACTTTTACAGTCGAAACAATCAATTTCATTCAATGTTCAATACTATCACTCTTACACGTCGAAGTCAATCAATTTCATTCAATGTTCAATACTATCACTCTTACATAACTAATCTAATCGAAACAAAACTAATCGATCCTCGCCGGAGCTACGGAGTACGTGCATCTGTGCTGAGAACCGATGCAGCAGAACTACCAAAGAAAAACAGGAAAAGAGGACAACTTGGAAGACGAAAGAGGAAGAGACGTTCTGGTGTCAGGAAAAGTAGGCCAAAACCGAGAGACTGGTTAAACACATCCGTATCCTATACTGGAACTGCAGAGTGTCCGTCAACGAGGTCCCGTCTTGGAGAACTTATTTATGAAGCAGACATAATTGCGCTCCAAAAGGGCTCGTCTACACCAGACGGATAGATTGAAATTCGCGGGTTTCAACGCTTTCCGCAATGACACTCATTTGGGTCAAACAGTCCTGGTCAGGAAAGATCTCCAGGCCTCGGAGATGGACACGTCTGCATGGAACTCTGACGACGTGCAGGTCTAGGCAGTAACAATTACGCACAAAAAAGTTCACACTTGTTAATATTTATGCCTGCAATCACAAAATGGACAAAGACAGGTGGAAGATATTACAAGCAATCTGTCTTCAGGCTCCATCAAGTGTCATTATGTCGCGGTGATTTCACGCCAGGAAAGCTGTGGGGCAATAGTATTGTTAATGAGCAGGGTGAGGCACTGGAAGAGGTATTAACTGAGACGGACTTAGTCTGTCTGAATGATGGCAGGCCAACACGTCTACCTGACCGACAGGGGGACACAGATAGTGTACTTGATCTCGCTCTGGTGTCCCCAGAGTTGAATGCTTTGTGCCGCTGGGATGTTCTCGGACACCATGGCGTATCATCACCTTGTGCAATACTGGTAAAAATCAGCTAAGATGAGAACTCAAAATCGTGCTTCGGCTTTCCACTATGACAGACACCAACCTAATGTCATCAGTCAGCTGCAGCTAAAGGTACATTGTTCACCAATTAAAACAAGAACTTCTTTCCAGCAACCACCATGGTGGACACCTGAAGTTGCATAGGCATGGGCGGAAAAAAGGATGGCGACCAAAGCGTGGGAAAAAGCCAGAAAATCACAAAATCTCTCCGATTAACGTGAAGTGCCTGACAGAAAGAAAGAACAGTCTCATACATTTCAAGCAGATTGCAAGAAAGCCAAAGCACACTATATGGGAGAAATTCTGCTTGAAATCGAAACGAGCAATCACTCGCAAAATTCTGGAGATTGCACCGCGCATGAATAGCGGCAGAGACCTTTTTCAATGCCTAATCTGAATCTGGACAGTGGAGTAATTCTGAGGACAGATGAGGAGAGGGGTGAGGCGTTCTTGCATAACTTTATTCTCCAGACGAAAGAAAGAGCAGAGGAACGTAAAAGGATGCAGCAGATCGTATACCATTCGCATGAGATGCAGACTGTCATGGACGACAATATAGAATACATTTATGTCGATAATATCAAATCAATACTAAAGACATGCTCTGATACAGCGCCTGGTCCTGATGGTGTTCAGTACAGTCACATAAAATGTCTGGAGGACAAAGATCTTGCTGAATTATGCAAGATTTTCAATAAAAGTATCCATACTGGCACTATTCCTGACGATTGGCTGCACAGCTATCTGAGACCCTTGCCTAAGCTGAAAGATCTCACAGGCACAAATGGATATAGAATTATTACCTTGCAAAACACTGTCGGCAAACTGCTTGAAAATTCATAGCTCATAGAGTTTCAAATATAATGGAGACAAATAGTCTTTTCCCTCCACTCTCGCGGCTATCGCTCTGAGAAAGGACACCTGGTGCAATGCAGCGGTCTTTGCATATGATGCGTGTGAGGGGTTTCAGATGGGGATGAAACGGCAGCCGCCATTGATTTGCAGGACGCATATAACTGTCTCTACACCTTATTATGCAGTTGATTGGATATGCAGGTGGAAACACGCTTGGTCAAGTGATTGCTGCTGCACTTTGAGCGCACGTTATCAATGCGTTGCAGTTCATGGGCATCACAACCACAACAGGTCCTAATGAGCCTTCCCAGGGATCACCACTCTCGCCAGTCCTTTTCAATGTATACACCGTCAGGGTAACCAGCACACAAAGGGTCGGGTTGGCGAACAATGTCGTACGCCGATGATATCCTGGTGTATCGCATGGGCAAGGACAGAAATGAGATCGCATCTGCATTACAGTGTGAGCTGAATAGGATTGGTGACTGGTGCAATGAATTCAGAAGCAGATGTGAACCCAGCAAAGGCCTCTCTGACATGGTTCTCTCTTAACACTCACATAGTAAAGACACCTACCCGGTTGTCAGCATGTGTAACAAAGACATTGACAGAACCGAAACACTAAAGTATCTTGGAATAACAGTTGACAGAAGCCTGTCATTTAAGAGTCATGTTGAGAACGTAATCATAAAGGCAAGAAAGGGCTAACCGCTCTCAAAGTTATGGCGAGGGGCGGATGTTACAACGCCTACTACTCTTTCTTTATTAAGGACTAGTGCTGAGCGTGGTGGACTATGGCCTTGGTCTTCTAACAGTAAGCAGAACATCGCTGGATAAGTTAGAAAGGATCAAAATGAACGATGAGGCTTATACTCGGTTGCACACGTGACACTTCTTGTGAGGCAATGCGCTATGTCCTTGGATTGCCAACAATGGCCACGAGACACAAAGTCGCACAGGTAAAGCGTATCTGAGAGTTTCTGCGGACACAAATCATCCTCTGCACAAATCCATAAATAAGAACAAGGGAAGGCGATTGAAGAGAGGTCGATCCTGGATGGCCGAGGCAGAGGATATTATTAAACAGGTCTGTACTCTAGATGAGCTGAGGCACGGTGACGAATGGATGCCTATATCAGAGGATATGACTGCTTACGCCAGGGTTATCAGCACACTTGGACGCCGCTGTAGAGAATGGGCCCCGGCGTCGTCAATGCGGAAATTCTTGCACTCGTGGATCAGCACTCCCACCCAGGTGATATCATTATCTACACCGTGCTCTGTCCAGCGTGGCACCAGATCATCGTGGACCTCAGCACAACGAAACGGTCGCACACTTCACTGAGGACTGCAGGGCGTTCGAGACAAGCGACATCGAGCATGACTATGGAGATCACCGCTGCCTCCAGGGCTCTGTCATGGGTGGCTGAGCAACAGGTTACCCATACGATCATCATATCAGACTCGATGGTATGCTTCCAACTGATTGCATCTGGAAGTATGCGGGTGGAATGGGTGAACAGCATTCGGAGATCACATCTCAAGAAAATGACTTGGCTGTACACGCCTGGACATGCTGGAGTGCGGGGTAACGAGCGTGCTGACTCTCTTGCGAACAGTGCCCCGACTCAAGTGGGCAGAAGCATGGACAGAGCCGATATCATCAATGCGGTACGCTCTCAATTGTGTGACATGGGCGGGTCTCAGACACTGGAACGAGTTCGAGAATTAGGTGTTAAGTTTGGACATGCCAGACAGTGTCGTCTTCGTGGTGAGAGAGAAGATATAGTAATCAACTTCTCATGGGTACTGTGAGCAAATGGACTTGGGATGGCTGCTGCAACGGAGGACAGAGCACGAATGGAATGCCCAATGCCATGACGTCGATCGCATAACATAACATAACATAACATAACTCTTACATGTCAATCAATCAATTTCATTCAATGTTCAATACTATCACTCTTACACGTCGAAATCAATCAATTTCATTCAATGTTCAATACTATCACTCTTACATGTCAAGTCAATAATTTCATTGAATGTTCAATACTATCACTCTTACTTGTCGAAGTCAATCAATTTCATTCAATGTTCAATGTAATACTATCACACTTACAAGTCTTACTCTTTCAAGTTCACTCATTGATCAATGTTCAGCTGTTTCCTATTGAGCGTTATCAGTTCTTTATGCAGGTTCTTTAACCATTAAAAAGATCATTGTGTGCTGTCTCCGCATCGAAGATTGCATTTGACCTTCAGCTTCCATTGTCTCTTCGAGTTTCGCACTGCCACGCTGTACACTGTCCATCTTCTGATGTTTTCCATCCACGAGTATCTCGGTCTCCTTCTTTCTCATGTACCTTCAACATATTCTATTTCTTCATATTTCATCTCCCAACGGAGCACAGGTTTTCAACAAACTTCTGTCAGACCTACCTCTCGGTTGCTATCTAGTTCAGTTTATTCCACGTCTGACCTATCATTCTCCAACTATCATTTCTAGCAATTTCTACCTTCCCTATTCTATTTCCTATCTTCCAAAACAATGTATGTCTTGCAATGTTTCTGGTTGGTCATTTCAATATGTTAATTATCACTCTCAGGGCCCCTTCCTGTCTCATTTTCTACTGGTATCTACATTGATTTTTTTTCTATAAGTTCATCGGTCGTAATCGTATCGCCATCGTAGTCTCTCTCATTTTCAAGCCATGCAGTTTTCGTGTTGTTTTTTTTCAATAAATTCATCGGTCGTAATCGTATTATAACATCATATTCTCTCTATAGCCAGCATAAACATAAATGGTTTAAGAGACATCAAAGTAGGACTCCCATTCTTATCTCAAAGGTGTACGTCAATTTCCCCACATGGATAACTCTACATTTCTTTCCTTCAAATGTTTCCTTGTTCAAGTTTGCAATTTTGGCAGGAACTATATAGTATTTAATAGTTTCCAATAACGACTCTTTATCTAGAATCTAGATCATAGATTCCCAAACTTTTTCAGCCCACCGCCCACTTTGCACAACATAAACTTGTAACGCCCCTCTCCACATTATAACAGTTTGCCAACCCCCTCCCACATATATACATGCTCTATTTTATCTTTGACATAGAAAATAGATATATATTTCTGTAATGATGGCAATTATCAAATTATTATATGCATGAAATAGAAAATTTATATTTTTAAAAGGAATCGTGTAAGACGGACTAAAATGCAGAATTCAAATTTTAAATAATTATTCAATCTCAAAATCAAGAAAATAATTTATTATTGATTTCTTCCTTAAAGAGCCACCTACCGCTAATCGCCTGAACACCCCCCAAATTCTTTTGAACCCACTATCGTCCTCCCTCCCCTAGAGACCTTCATCGCCTACTGGGGCGGTACCGCCGCTTTGGGAAACGCCGATCAAGACTATCAAACGATTTTTTAGTCCACGAACCACATATTATATATACTCATATTTATAGTGGTGAGTTGACGATAAGCTTTATTCTACTATATACGCAGTACAGCTATCTGATCTGTGTTGGAATTATTCTTGCAAACGCCTACTGGTTCTTCTCTAATTGTTTATATTGTCCTCTTTAAGTCTATCAAGTATAATCCTCTTTAGTATTTTACTAAGCACTGTAATAACTTGTGATCTCACTGTAGTTTATACAATCTTACATGTCTCCTTTTTTGGTAGTTTGATCAAAAACCTTCATTACACACTAACGATATCTCTTCTATCTCCCATATCAGATATCAGTTATTAGTTTTATGAAGATTAGCATCCTATCACTGCGGTCATGTCCATTGGTGCGCCGATCTCCGCCTCAATAAATCCAGCAGTGTCCAGCTGCACAACACGATAGTTCAATGTTTATTAATCAATCTCTTTGTATATGTTGTATGTCGTTCTTTTTGTATATGGTATGCTGCACAATATCGACACCCAACAATTTAATTCAGGTCAGAGAGTGTGATTCACAATCCTGAATCATCTCTGTTCGGAAGGACTCTCTCAGTATGTTTAGAATGTCATTTCGGTCCATTGTAGCTTTCTCTGATATTGTAACTATGGCAGTTAATCTATAAGTTGTTCATCTCTGACTCCTGCATGCCCAGGATAACAATGAAGGTGATTTCTCTGATCCCTGTTTGTATGTACCAGTACCTCCACCCAGTTTCGTTTTACCATTCCTGTTTCGACTTTACGAATTATGCTCACTGCGTATGCAAACAGTAGAGTATTTATGATATGCCAAACATTTCACCGCTCCTGTAACCACAGTACCTACATTGTCAAATTACTTGCGTTTGTTGCATAGACCCCATTGGCCTCTCTCATTATTTTTCGTCCTTCGTTTGTTGGAACAGCCCACACATTGCGTTGTTGACGAATAACTGAACAATCGGTGTAAATTACTGCATCTATTTCATTAATGTTGTCATTCAAGAGAGCCTCAACCTTCAAGTTAATTAGTGGTCGATTATTTTGTTCAGTTTTTCTTAATGGATGTACTAACTGTGAAATCAGTCTGAAGTTGAGGTGGTGCAGCAATCCATTCCTCTCCTGGTTTAATTCCTGAAGGTTCATATACTTTCCTAGATTACCTTCCCTGACTCAGCCATGATCTGCCCCTCTTGAGTCTACACTCTTACTCCTGAGTTCCTCATGGGGAGGGGGGGTGATGTTTCTAGCTTGAGTCAATCTTTGATGTGATCAGACCATCCAAGTTTCAATTCTGTTGCAATAGTGAGGAGGTCAGGAAGGAATCTCATTGACACTACTGGTATACATGTCGGTGTATGCCAGAATGATGCTAATATACACATTCTGCATGTTTACCAGTCTCACTGTTTGCATAGGTCTAATCGTTAGGATATAGAATGCATATTATATACATATCATATATAATATGCATGTACCATATCTTCACCTAAGTAATTTGCATAAGTAACTCTGCTGAGATATCTAGCAGGTCCTGATTGTCAATCTTTCAAGTGTTACGTCGTGGATATTTCTTCTTGACTTGGTCTATTATTGCAATTAATGTGTGGTTTCTCTCCAGCTGGTTCTTTTTCAGTGTAACATGTGATGTAGGCCTATTAAGCAGTTCTTCAAAATGTTCTTTTCATCTCTTCGTTTGTTCTTTAGAGTTGCTTATTACTTTACCTCTCTTGTCTTTTATAAGGTTACTTTCTTGTTAGCTTCCGTATAATAGTATTACAGGTCCCTATTATTTCCTAATTCTGGTTCTACTATTGCTTCTCCTGCAAACACATCTATATATTTTCTTGTATCCTTTCTTACATTCATTTTAATTATGTTGTTAGCTTCCCCCATATACATTGGTTGGCTTTAGCCTTATCATCTCTAGATTTGGTTCTATTTAGATGTGTTTCCTTGTTTTCTTTCTCTGAAACATTCATGGGTTTTTAAGGTTTTTTCTTATTTTTAAAGCCTGTTATTATCTTCTTCTTCTTCTTTTGCTGTCACACTGCTACCGGGTTGTTGCCCAGTGTCGTAGTTTTCTGTTTTGTCTTGCGCTGTTCTGTTGCCGTCACACTGCTACCGGGTTGTTGCCCAGTGTCGTAGTTTTCTGTTTTTGTCTTGCGCTGTTCTGTTGGCTTGGATGATTGTTAATTTTGCTCGTTCTTAGAATTATGTTATGCCATCTAACCATCTTTTTTGTGGTCTTCCTCTTGCCTTCTTTCCCGATGTTCTGTTGTAGAAGACAGTACACTGTCCAGTTTGAATGTATTCTTGTTAAGTGGTCAAACCACATCATTCTTTATTTCTCAATGTAATTCAAGCAAGGTTATGTGCCAACTTTTTCTTATGCGGATGTTGGTGACTGTCTTTTCTGGTGTTGTGTTGGTAACTTTTCGCAAGCAAAACATTTCACATGTAGTTATTTTGTGTAACTGCGCTTTGCTCATTGTCCATGTTTGGCTCTGCTAACACAAAGTAGATATACAAATTCTGTTGATTATCTGTTGCTTATCTGCCTGTGACATTTTTAAAAACTAGTAACACAGTCTCTTAGTACCTTCATATTTACACAATATATCCAAACATGAAAATGTTTGGACAATAAATAATGCAGTAATTAGGAAATGTGTAACTACTAAATATTTCCATATTTTGAAGAAACCAATTAATACATAATAAATAAATAAGAGAAAATGATGCAGAACTGGTCTAGTACCCGCACATAAAGAACTAACAATTATAGTCTTGATCAGAACAGTAATCTGAGTCATTAGATGTCATTTTATAATAAATCTGTGGTTTTTACAAGAGCAGTGAAAACACATCTGCGTAGATTATCCAAAATGGCAGTCGATCAGAAATGTCGGTGTAATACAAGAATGCTCTCACCATTGAAGTCGAACAAGGTTCGAATGAATGGCTAGGGACACCATAGAAACAGTAATTAGACTTTCACGCAAAAATCAGTCAGATGCGCTATTCCAAGCTCCCTGACTACGCTGAACTCATAACGGACGAAAACAGAAGAAGAAAAAACAAAAAGCATGCTTTAAGCAGAAGTTAGACATCTTAAAATAAATAATACATTTAAAAAATGTATTATGGTGATATGAAGTTTACATTATTTGTTTGTATATCATTTAAATGCATAGAAATACCAAATAGGGCTAGTTCCGAGTCATGTAGCCATCTCATTTATAAATGAGATTTTCTTAATACGAACCTTACAAGTTTAAGGATATCTGTTATTGTGTGATCTTTGTTTTTACGTTCTTAACTCTTAACATCTCTAATCATTCCCTTCCATATATATTCTCTCTTGCTAATGTTTGTGCATGCTCGTATCGTCTGCAGGCTGTTGAAGTACTTCGTACTTGTTAGATACGACGATACTTCCTGGTTCTTAAGCTCTTCTACTTTGAACTTTTTTCTATAATTTTAGCTTGTTTAATATTTATTAGTTTCCTCCTGATTTTACTTAGCAGTAGGTGGTGATCCAATGCCACGTCTGATGCTCTGCCTAGACGTGACGTCAGAGTCACAAAGGCTATGTGCGGAGCAGAATGTTGGACCGATCATAGATTGATCATGTCAAAGCTCAACCTCCGCATCAGCCTGAAAACGTCACCAGGGTCGCAAACCAAAAAAAGCTGGCAGTCTCCAATTGAAAGCTCCGCTGTCACGAAAGTTTAATAAGAGACCTGGACGACAAGTTGAAGGACCTTCAGTTTGGGAAAACCAGCGTGGACGAGGACTGGACTGCCCTCGGAGACCGTGTGCCTATCTACCTCTGAGCTCATAGGACACTATGTCGCAAGAGCCACGACTGGTTTGACGAAATGACGAAGAAATAAAGTCTATTCTCCTCATGAAGCATGATACATACAGAGCCCATCAAATGACCCATCATCACCATCCCAAAAAACAGCCTTCCTAGATGCTCGGAGAAGGGCTCAAGAGAGAATCAGGAAATTGCAAGACGCCTGGCTAAGCAAAAAAATCTGATGAAATCCAGATATATGCAGACAGACATGATTCCAAACGCTTCTACGATACCCTAAAACTGTTTGGCACTCAACAGTCTCACCCACCCCTATACTCAATGCAGATGGAGCAAGGCTAATAATTGACAAGCCTCAGATACTAAACCGCTGGGCAGAACACTTCCGTTCGGTCCTCAACCATCCATCCACTATATGTTATGAAGCCATAGAGCGCATGCCCAGGTCCCAATCAATGCCAAGCTTGATATTCCACCTACCCTAGAAGAGGTCAAGAAGGCAACAAGCCAGATGTCCAGCGGAAGGCACCGGGTGCGGACTCAATACCAACCGAAGTCTACAAAGAAGGAGGGCCAATGCTGAAGCTAAAATTGACAGAGTTATTTACATCCATTTGGTTCAACGAACGTGTGCCACAGGAATTAAGGATGCCACTATTGTCCACCTGTACAAGCGGAAAGGAAACCGCCAGGCCTGCGATAATCACAGGGGATCTCCCTCCTGTCAATTGCTGGCAAAATACTGGCATATTAATCGATTGGTCCTCTCAATCGATTAATCGATCACCTGGAACAGGACTTACTCCCTGAGACCCAATGTGGCTTCAGAGCAGGTCGTGGAACAGCACACATGATATTTGCTGCTCGCCAATTACAGGAAAAATGCCAAGAGCAGCACCATAACCTTTACATGGTCTTTGTCGATCTGACAAGGCTTTCGACACTGAGTCAACAGAGTGGGTCTATGGAAGATCATGGAAAAATTTGGATGCCCAGTGAAATTCATCAAGATCGTCCAACAGTTTCACGAGGGCATGATGGCACGTGTACTTGATGAAGGGAGCTATCGGAAGCCCTCCATGTCACCAACGGCGTCAAACAGGGCTGTGTACTGGCCCCAACACTCTTCAGCATGATGTTTGCTGCCATGCTCACGGATGTCTTTTGGGAAGGCGACGAACATGGGGTAAAGATTAGATACAGGACAGACGGAAATCTATTCAATCTTCGGAGGTTAAAATCCTCCACCAAGGTAAAAGAATCAACTATCTCAAACCTGTTTTTGCTGATGACTGCGCCCTCGCTACCAACTCTGCGGAAGAAATGCAGACTTACATGGACAAGTTCTCAATGGCCTGTGATAGGTTTGGTCTCACCATTAACACCAAAAAAAACAGAGGTCATGTTCCAGCCGCCCCTAGAGAACAGTATTACGATCCAGTCATCAACATTAAACACCAGCGTTTCCAGTCAACGGACAACTTTTGCTTATCTTGGCAGCCTCCTATCCAGATCGGCAAATATAGATTTTGAGGTCAACAATAGGATATCCAAAGCCAGTGCTGCGTTCGGAAGGTTACGTGTCACTGTGTGGGAACGGAAGGGATAAGCATAGTCACAAAGCTGAAAGTTTACCAGGTCATAATGCTAACCACGCTTGCTGTAGCAAGCGAGACATGGACAGTGTATAGAGACACGCAAGAAAATTAAACCATTTCCACACAGCTGTCTACGCAGAATACTAAAAATAAACTGGCAGGACAAAATTCCAGACAGCGAAGCCCTCACAAGAGCAAAGATCCCAAACGTCAACACCTTGTTGCAGAAGGCCCAAGTGAGATGGGTCGGTCACGTTGCTCGGATGCCTGATAAACGCATCCCAAAACAATTGATGTATGGCGAGCTTGAAGGGGCAGACGTTTAGCTGGTGGACAGAAAAAAACGCTTTAAAGACACTCTTAAATTGTCTCTGAAATGCTTTGATATAGACAATATAGGAATCCTTGCGCAAGATCGCCAAATGTAGCGCTGCAACAACAAAGAGGAACCCGAATAGCTGAGAATCATCGTATTGTTGAGTCACAGAAAACGAGCAGCGCAAAGACAGAGACACAACACGCACATGTCTAACCTGATCATGTATGCCCACCTGTGGTCAGGGATTCTGTTCTAGGATTGGACTCTACAGTCACCTCCGCATACACCAGAGAGGTGCAACAGCACACGTCTGATATTGTTGTCATCATCGCTTGCGATGGACGGCTATATATGATGCTCTGCATAATTTAACGTCCTTAATGGTGTTCTAAATTTCATACCAATATATATGTGGTCTATCTGGTTAGCTGTTTTATGGTCTGTTGGTATCCATTTGACATTGAATACTCTTATGTTGCAATATGCAGGCATCCTCTGATTAGATAGTTTGATGTACAAATATATGCTAACATGCCCAGATTCACGTCCATTATAAGCATCCAATGCTTTGCCCTAGTCTCTTCGAAACTGCTATATCTTATCATATTAATGCATTGAGTCCATCATCACGATTGTAATATCTTTTTTTTCTTCTTGTCTTTAAATGATACTTTGTACTTTAGTATAAACCCTCTCTTTATGTACTTGCCCTCTATCTTTGGTTGGTGAATAGCATTCCATGTCCTTCATGTTCTTTTTAATTTCATTACTTCCGAATGTTGCTGTTATTATGTTGCTTTATGTCCCATTGTTTCCCATTCTATGGAAAATATGAGAGCAACCCTTTTACTAGGATGAGTGCTTTCTTCTGTTTGCCCTGGGGATAGCAATATTTTGCCTGTATGCAATCTCATGTTGTCTATCACTTTCAGTCTTGTCTCCATCCTTCTTCGTGTCAGTTTTTCAACTCTGTTGGCAAATGAGCTGTTTTGCAATGCTATAACAATTTTGGCGTCTGTGGCTTAGGGGATAATGACTCGGACTATTAATTCCGACGTTCTGAGTTCGAATTACGCTGAGGACAGTTTGGTTGCAAATTGTTTCGCGTGGATTTTAACAAAGGACGATGGCACCACCCGTTCAGAAAGCAATGACAAACTACTGAAGTAATAATGCTTAGACAAGTCACAAACCGCGTTAAAAAGCTGGGGTTGATTCGCAAAGTCATGTGAAGGATATGCAATTAACTAATAACAACGTTCTCACATTTCAGTAAACCAGTTCTGACAGATTTCAGACAGGAACGAAAGTTGGTCGGCATCACCGGATTTTTCGCTTTCCGGTGATACGGCAGTACCTCGCTGTGGGGACCTTGCCCTGGTACGTATGGTTGAGTAAGGTTTTGTTCTTTTCTTTTAGTTGTACTGTCCATATTTTTAGATATGTATTACCCTATCCTTGTGAGGTGAGGTAGCTAGCCCATCAAACTAGCCTCCTTATTCGCTTCTATGATATGCTTATCAAGTACACATTGGTGCATATTTGTTCCTCCTTTGCAGACCCGACAGCACAGGGCGGCCCTACCTTCGTAACCTCTTCAGACATGCCGTTTGGGTCAAAGGCGCAAGGAAGCGGCGCGCAAGGATTAGGAAGATGGCTCTCTAATCCCCTGCTCTCACCTCCACGTGGTGACACTGGTAACATATGGTAGTTCCGGTCTGGCTAAGAGGGCAGGTGCCATGGGAGAGCTACTCTGGGACAAGTAGAGATGCAAAGGTAGTCACACTAGATGTGATCCGCTCGCAACACAGACAAACGAACTCCCAGAGTGGCTATTAATGTTCGCCTCTCCCGAAAGATGGAAAAGCTTGATGGAAAAAGTAGAACGCAGTGGCGAAACTCAGAGCCCGCGCTTACACTCTCATGAGTCTCCTCCTCTCTTCAGCCGATGAGAATGCTAGGTGACGAGTTGGACAGCACGCTGGTCCACATAGTTCAAAAGTCTAAGCCTCCATCACAGAGATGGGGGCACGAATCAAAACCATTGAAGGGACGTTGACCCGTGTGTGGCGAAAGTCGGTACCGCGCATGTCTCTCTTGAGCCGCCTTTCTATAGCCGATGAGTATGCTGGGTGCCGAATTGAACCACAAGCTGGACCACATACGTGAAAGCACTGGCCCCCATCACAGAGAGGGGAGCACGACCCAAAGCAATGGAAGAGATGTTGACCCGCGTGTGGCGAAATCCGGAGCCTAAGCAAGCTATTTTTAGCCCTCACTCTAGAGCCGATGACTATGCCGGGAGTCGAGGTCATGGAGCGAACTCGGTTTTGCCCCTCGAAGTCGGACAGCCCAGTGGGAATTGATGGAAATGGTGAGGTAGGCAACAGGGCAGAGCGAGCACGCACGCTGACAAGGCCATAGTGGGCCCCATCGAGGGGCAGGTCGGCACGGCAAGCGCGGAAAGCGAGGCAAGCACTGCAGCATCGAGCATGGCAGGCAAAGAGGGTGCGCGTCCCACCCAAATGTGCAGAGCTACTGGAAAGCCCAGCAGAAGCAAAACCAATGCAAGCACGGCAAGCGTGGCAGCGGCATGCATGGCAGGCAAGAGGGTGTGTGTCCCAATCAAATGTGCAGAACAACTGGAAAGCCCAGCAGAGGTAAAGCCAGTACCCGTTTCCGTTCGCAGGGAACTACTGCTACCTTTGTAGTTTGATTGGTGGCAATCAAAGGCTAGTGGAGCAAACCGTAAACATACCTGAACGGGCGGCAAACCAAGGTGTTCACTAAAACGACTGGTTTTGCTGGGCAGATGGCGCTCATAAGTCCGGAGGGCAGACCGTCTAATGGTCGCTGCCCTGAAAGAAAATGGCAACCCGCTGCCTTCTGGGTTTTCGGCTGGGACAGCCAAGGCTTATGGAAAGCGTGCCGCACACAAACGCTGTCTGAAATCGAACAGCCCACCCAAGGATAAGCAACTGTGCTCCAATAGGTGCTGAAGGCTGTGCACGTACATCACGTTCTGATGTTTGGCTGTTTATATATCACAATAAAATGATAAAAATGGTCGTAGAACGATCGAAAGAAGAAGAAGAAAAATACATGGCATTTAGGTCGCAGTAATACTATTCTTTGCTCCACTTGCGAGCACTGCCAACACAGGGCGGACCTTCAACTTGCCCATCTTATACTGTCTTGATAAATATATTATGTGCCAACATTTTGTACTTGTTTAATACTATAGTGCGTTTCAAAACATTCGGTCAAACGATTGACCTCAAATATCTCCATATTCATTGCATGGATGAACGTGATTTTGTGCATGTGGTGTTGTATTTCCGATGTCCCAACGATTTTCTAAAATTCAATGTTGCAGGTAGTTTACTTTTCTTGCAACTGCAATTCTTTGATCTTTTCAAACCTAGTTATTATTTGGTGCTGGAAGAAAATAATTTACCGTAAATTAAAAAAATCACATATTTCCGGCATAGGCGTATATACAATTCGAATTTTGGAGGGTGAGATAACTCATATGATATAAATCATATAAAGTGTTTACTCACTTATTCTGAGTCAGATGAGTCTAACATATTGATAACTATTCTTGGCTGCACGAGCGACAGTCCATCTTTGTCCCAGTAGTCATTTTCCTCCTTTAAGACATGGTCTTCGCATTTACACCAATAATCTCTGTCTATCTTCAACAGGGCGGCATATGTTAGTTCTTTCATATTGCTTAGCTTGAAAGTTTTATTTTCAGCTGCTACCAGTCCTTTAACTTTGGCCCAAATGAGTTCAATTGGGTTTAAGTGTGAATGATAAGGTGGTGGTCTCAAACACACATGACCATGCTGTTGAATCAACTTGTCTGTTTGGAATACCTGAGTCTTCTGTGATGTTTTAACAATAGATAGTAATTCAGGTTTCAAAAACCCCGCGTTAAATGGAATGTTCTCCTTTCTGAGCCAAAGTTTTATAGTGAAACACGTACAAACAAAGTACTATAGTTTTACAAAATACATAAACAGTGACGATAAACAGCAACGTTTCGACCAGCAAGGCCTTTATCAAGCAAACGAACAAACAGGAATGACAAATTAAAATGAAACACAAATGGACGACCAAATACCAACGTATCTAAGGAAAATCTGGAATAAAAACGAATAACGAATAAATGTAACAAAAAACACAGCATAAAACTAGAAATAGAAGAAACAATGAAACATCTAGTAAATATATACTTGAATACATGCAACATATCCATATGATTATAAAGCGGGGAGAAAGTACTAAGAAGCATAAGAATGTAATACATGCAACATATACCTATAGAGATTACAAAGCATTGGAAGGAAAGTACTAAGAAGCATAAGAATGTAATACGTTGAGCCGCGTGGTCGCAAGGTACCATACAAAGAAATCAACCGATTCTCCAGAGCAAATCGACTACGATCATCAGAGGAACATGATCGGATGGCTGTGACCTGGACATCGCAAGCTCCTGAATGGCCAGTATCATTGAAATGGGTAGCTACAGGGGTCACAGAGCATTTGGCGTATATCGCCAGTGTTGGGCGAATCGGTCACTGAGTCTCCTGCCGGTTTCCAAAATATAGGCCTTGTTGCACCGCTTGCAGATAATGGCATAGATAATATTGCGGGACTCGCACGTGAAACTGTCTTCAACAACGAACGTGGCTTTTGGAAAAGACACCGTGCGGGTCTGTATTACATAAGCACAAGTGTTACAGCGCCGACGGCCCCACTGGATGGTGCCAAAATGACTCTGGATGTTTGGCTTGAGGCGACTGTGAACTAACATATCCTTAAGGCTTCTGTCCCGTCTGTCACGCACCAAGGATGTGTTGGAAGATTGAACGTGTATCAGGATCAGACTGAAGAATGGAGAGATGACGGAATAAGACTTTCTTCACAAGGGAACTATGAGGTTGGAAAGTTAAGACAAGTTTCACCCTGTCAGAATTGGAAGTTCTATGCTGGTTAGAGAGCCTCCTGGCGAGAAATTTGCTGAACGCGCCGCATAGCAGAAGCAAGCACCTTATCCGGGTATAAGCGCTTACGAAAGAAATCCAGCATCTCTGAGCTCTATCGAGGAAATCGTCGTCCTCGCTACAGAGGCGACGAAGGCGCAGGAGTTGAGAGAATGGTAAAGAATCACGACAAGCCTGGGAATGGGAAGAGGTATAAAGAAAACTATGTGCATCATAGTTTTCTTCTTTATATTTCCTCGATAGAGCTCACGAGATGCTGGATTTCTTTCGTAAGCGCTTGCCGGATAAGATGCTGCTTCTGCCATGCGGCGCGTTCAGCAAATTCGCCGGAAAATCTCAGCATGAACTCCGTCTGACGGGTGAAACTGTCAACTCCACCTCAGTTCCTTGTGAAAAAGTCTTGTTCCGTCATTCTCCATTCTTCAGTCTGTTCTGATAGCGTTCAATCTTCCAACGCTACTGGTGGTCGACAGGCTGATATGTTAGTTCACGATCGCCTCAAGCCAAGCATCACGGCAACAGCATGCTGCCTGTAACACTTGTGCTTATGTATACGACCTGTCTTTCAAAGCCGTTCGGTTGAAGACAGTTCACGCTGCGATCGCAATATTATCTATGCCATTATCTGCAAGCGTGCAATGCTATCTGAAGCAAACTCGTGACGATTCGCCCAACACTTGCGCGTATACCCTGTCTGTGACCTGTCAGCTACCATTTCAATGTTACTGGCCATTCAGATGCTGTCAGTGCCACCTCGATCATGTCTCTGATGATCGTGTCATTGCTCTGAGAATCGGTTGTTCTTTGTATGTACCTTGACACGCGGCTCAGCATTCATTCTTATCTTCTTGTACTATTTCAATGCTTTGTAATCTCTATGTATTATTGCATGTATTCATTCTTATGCTTCTTAGTACTCTTCCCTGTATGTCTATATGGTATATGTTGCATGTATTCAAGTTATATATTTCTGATGTTTCAGTTTCTTTTCTATTCTGGTTTTTATGTGTGTTTTGTGTTCATTTATTTCGTTATTCTTTTATTCAGATTTCCTAGATCGTTGGTATTTGGCGTCATTGTGTTTCATTCAATTGTCACTCTGTTTATTCGTTTGCTGATAACTGGCGACGTTGCTGTTTTGTCTTTATGTATTTTAAACTATAGTACTTTGTTTGTACTGTTTCACTGTTATCAAGTTTCTGCGCTTCCCTATTTCAAAGTTTTATAGCATCTTTGTACTCGAAGATGTCGGATTTTGTCTTCTTCTGACACAGTGTTGTGGTATGATGCGTTGTCCATTATCACACAGGATGGTCTGTCTAGGGACGGAAGAAGAGTATGTTCAATCAATCTCAAAATATGTTCCGTTCATCTCGGTATGATAGTCCTGTTGTCCGTATAATTGGAACCCGTATCTTTACTTAAGCCCAAAGCATGTATAGTTCTCTGTTCAGGATTTGATATACTCCGATACAGTTTTCTACGATTAGATTCTCTGATAAAATATTTATACATTTTCACAGCACTGTATGCAGTGTAAAAACTTGAGTTTCATCCCATTGTATAACAAATCTAGAATACTAAACGTTTTGTAATACACCTATGCTCTGAAAACACAAATGGTAAATTGTAACTAAACACACCGGAAAGATCAATATACATTTTTTTAAAGTGCGATAAAGCGATTAAAATCGGGGAAAACCACGTGAAAAACGTGCAAGTCGTGGAACTTGCAACATCTCACAAATATGAAGGGTAAATCTTCTCATTATATGGTTGGC
This sequence comes from Arion vulgaris, assembly GCA_020796225.1. Classification (NCBI taxonomy): domain Eukaryota; kingdom Metazoa; phylum Mollusca; class Gastropoda; order Stylommatophora; family Arionidae; genus Arion; species Arion vulgaris. The sequence goes on from CM036757.1 coordinate 44,238,138, forward strand.
TAAGGAGATGGTCCCTTTTATATACTTTACATAAAGAAAATTTTAAACCATACGTTTGTTATTGAGTAAAAAATATCAACCTCGGGACATTACGATCATTAGATCATATGCAAAGTTACAACAATTACGTTAAGCGGTTGCAGAGATATTACATTTCCCCGCGGAAAATCATTTTGAAACACTTTTTTATAGTTATCCACACTTTCTACTTGTAAGTTTTTATTTCAATGAAATACCTATTCTTCATATATCGATTTGAACATTCTAGTCTTTTTACACATTAATTCACACACATAATCGGATGATCCACTGTCAAACTGAGATATTAGCATATACTGCAGCTGTATCTTAGAAACAATTTTATCTTCAGACTTGTATCTTACATACGTGTATCCTACATACTTGTATTTTACATACCTGTATCTTACATACCTCTATCTCACAGACTTGTATCTTACAGACTTGTATCTTACAAACTTGTATCTTACAGACTTGTATCTTACATACGTGTATCTTACATATTTGTATCTTACATATTTGTACCTTACATACCTGTATTTTACTTACCTGAATCTTCATACTGTAACTTAAAACTTTATCTTACAGACTTATTTTACACACTTGTATTCAATCTTGTATCTTAACACTTGTATCTTACATACTTGTATCTTACATACTTGTATCTTACAACTTGTATCTTCGTCTGCTTACAGACTTGTATCTTACGACTTGCATCTTACAGACTTGTATCTCACATACGTGTATCTTACATACTGTTATCTTACAGACTTTAATCTTACAGATTTGTATCTACAGACTTTATACTTACAGGTTAGTATCTTACATACTTATATCTTACAGACTTGTATCTTACAGACTTTTATCTTACATACTTTTATCTTACAGGTTAGTATCTTACATACTTGTATCTTACATACATTTATCTTACATACCTGTATCTTACAGACTTGTATCTTACAGACTTGTATCTTACAGACTTGTATCTTACAGACCTGTATCTTACTGACTTGTATCTTACAGACTTATATCTTACAGACTTATATCTTACAGACTTGTATCTTACAGACTTGTATCTTAGATAATTGCATCTTACAGACTTGTATCTTACATACTTGTTTCTTACATACCTGTATCTTATAGACTTGTATCTTACAGACGTGTATCTTACATACTTGTATCTTACAGACTTTTATCTCATAGATGTGTACTTTACATACATGTATCTTACATATTTGTATCTTACATACATGTATTTTTATATTTGCATCTTACATACTTGTATCATACAGACTTGTATCTTACAGGCTTGTATCTTACAGACTTGTATCTTACGGGCTTGTATTTTAAAGACTTTATCTTAAATACCTCTATCTTACATACTTGTATCTTAAATACTTATCTTACTACTTGTATCTTAAATACCTGTATCTTACATACTTGAATCTTACATACTTGTATCTTACAATATTTGTATCTTACATCTTTTCTACATACTTGTATTTACATATTTGTATCTTGCATACGTGTATCTTACAGACTTGTATCTTACATGCTTGTATCTTACAGACCTGTAACTTACAGACTTGTATCTTACAGACCTGTATCTTAAAGACTTTTTTCTTACAGTCTAGTATCCTATATACTTATATCTCAAAGGCTAGTATTGTATAAAATTTTGTATCTTTACAAACATGTATCTTACGGACTTGTATCTTACAGACGTGTATCTTACATACCTGTATCTTACATACTTGTATCTTACAGACTTGTATCTTACATACCTGTATCTTTAATACCTTTATCTTACAGACTTGTATCTTACAGACTTGTATCTTACAGACTTGTATCTTACATACTTGTATCTTACATACGTGTAACCTACAGATATGTGTCTTACATACGTATATCTTACAGACTTGTATCTTACAGACTTGTATCTTACATACTTGTATATTAGATAATTGTATCTTACAGACTTGTATCTTACAGACCTGTATCTTACAGACTTGTATCTTACAGACTTGTATCTTACACACTTGTATCTTACATACTTGTATCTTACATACTTGTATTTTACATACTTGCATCTTACATACTTGTATCTTACACACTTGCATCTTACAGACTTGTATCTTACAGACGTGTATCGTACAGACTTGTATTTTACAGACTTGTATCTTATAGACTTGTATCTTACATACTGTTATCTTACATACTTTTATCTCACAGATATGTATCTTACAGACTTTTATCTTACATACCGGTATCTTACAGACTTGTATCTTACAGACTTTTATCTTAGATACTTTTATCTTACAGGTTAGTATCTTACATACTTGTATCTTGCATACATTTATCTTACATACTTGTATATTACAGACTTGAATCTTACAGACTTGTATCTTACATATCTGTATCTTACAGACTTGAATCTTGCATACTTGTATCTTACATACGTGTATCTTACAAACTTGCATCTTACATACCTGCATCTTATAGACTTGTATCGTACATACTTGATTTACAGACGTGTATTTTAAATACTTGTATCTTATAGTCGTGTATTTTCATACCTGTATCTTACATATTTGTATCTTACATGTTTGTATCTTACATATTTGCATCTTACACACTTGTATCTTACAGACTTGTATCTTACAGACATGTATATTACATACCTGGATCTTACATACTTGTATCTTATATACTTGTATCTTACAGACTTGTATCTTACACACTTGTATCTTACATACTTGTATCTTACATACTTGCATATTACATACTTGTATCTTACACACTTGCATCTTACATACTTGTATCTTACACACTTGCATCTTACATACTGTTATCTTACAGACTTTTATCTTACATACCGGTATCTTACAGATTTGTATCTTACAGACTTTTATCTTACAGGTTAGTATCTTACAAAATTGTATCTTGCAATTCATTTATCTTACATACTTGTATCTTGCAGACTTGTATCTTACAGACTTGTTGCTTACATACCTGTATCTTAAACATGTGTATCTTACATACTTGATTTTACATACTTGTATCTTACATACTTGCATCTTACATACTTGTATCTTACACACTTGCATCTTCCATACTTGTATCTTACGTACCTGTATCTTACAGACTTGTTTCTTACATACTTGTATCTTACATAGTTGTATCTTATAGACTTGTATTTACATCCTGTATCTTCAGACATGTATCTTACATACTTGTATCTTACAGACGTATCGTACAGACTTGTATTTTACAGACTTGTATCTTACAGACTTGTATCTTACATACTGTTATCTTACATACTTTTATCTCACAGATATGTATCTTACAGACTTTTATCTTACATACCGGTATCTTACAGACTTGTATCTTACAGATTTTTATTTTAGATACCAATCTTACAGGTTAGTATCTTACATACTTGTATCTGACATATTGATTAATACTTGTATCTTACATTTTTGTATCTTACATACATGTATCTTACATATTTGCATCTTACATACTTGTATCATTCAGATTTTGTATCTTACAGGCTTGTATCTTACAGACTTGTATCTTACAGGCTTGTATCTTACAGACTTGTATTTTAAAAATACCTCTATCTTACATAATTGTATCTTAAATACCTGTATCTTACATACTTGTATCTTAAATACTTGTATCTTACATACTTGTATCTTACAATATTTGTATCTTACATACTTGTATCTTACATATTTGCATCTTACACACTTGTATCTTACAGACTTTATCTACAGACATTTATATTACATACCTGGATCTTACATACTTGTATCTTATATACTTGTATCTTACAGACTTGTATCTTACACACTTGTATCTTACATACTTGTATCTTACATACTTGCATATTACATACTTGTATCTTACACACTTGCATCTTACATACTTGTATCTTACACACTTGCATCTTACATACTGTTATCTTACAGACTTTTATCTTACATACCGGTATCTTACAGATTTGTATCTTACAGACTTTTATCTTACAGGTTAGTATCTTACAAAATTGTATCTTGCAATTCATTTATCTTACATACTTGTATCTTGCAGACTTGTATTTTTACAGACTTGTTGCTTACATACCTGTATCTTAAACATGTGTATCTTACATACTTGTATCTTACATACTTGTATCTTACATACTTGCATCTTACATACTTGTATCTTACCCCTTGCATCTTCCATACTTGTATCTTGTACCTGTATCTTACAGACTTGTTTCTCATACTTGTATCTTACATAGTTGTATCTTATAGACTTGTATCTTACATACCTGTATCTTACAGACATGTATCTTACATACTTGTATCTTACAGACTTATCTTATAGACGGGGTATCACATACATGTATCTTACATATTTGTATCTTAATCTTGTATCATACAGACTTGTATCTACAGGCTTGTATCTTACAGACTTTTATTTTACAGGCTTGTATCTTACATCCCTCTATCTTACATACATGTATCTTAAATACCTGTATCTTACATTTTATCTTAAATACCTGTATCTGACATTGTATCTTACATACTTGTATCTTACATATTTGTATTTTTACATACATGTATCTTACATATTTGCATCTTACATACTTGTATCATTCAGACTTGTATCTTACAGGTTTGTATTTTTGGACTTGTATCTTACAGGCTTGTATCTTACAGACTTGTATCTTAAATACCTCTATCTTACATAATTGTATCTTAAATACCTGTATCTTACATACTTGTATCTTAAATACTTGTATCTTACATACTTGTATCTTACAATATTTGTATCTTACATACTTGTATTTTAAATACTTGCATCTTACATACTTGTATTTTAATATTTTTTTTCTTGCATACTTGTATCTTACAGACTTGTTTCTTACAGGCTTGTATCTTACAGACCTGTAACTTACAGTCTTGTATCTTACAGACCTGTATTTTAAGACTTGTTTCTTACAGTCTAGTATCCTATATACGTATATCTCAAAGGCTAGTATTGTATGTAATTGTATCTTACAAACTTGTATCTTACAGACTTGTATCTCACAGACGTGTATTGTACATACTTGTATCTTACAGACTTGTATCTTAAATACTTGTATCTTACTGAGTTTTATCTTACAGATTTGAATCTTACAGACTTTGATCTTACATACCAGTATCTTACATACTTTTATCTTACATACCTGTATTTTAAAAAACTTGTATCTTAAAGACTTTTATCTTACAGATTTTATCTTACAGGCTAGTATCGTACATACTTGTATCTTACATACTTGTATCTTACAGACTTGTATCTTACAGACTTGTATCTTCAGAAATGTATTTTACAGACTTGAATCTTACAGACATGTATCTTCATACCTGTATTCTACATACGTGTATCTTACATCTTGTATCTTACATCTTGTATCTTACATCTTGTATCTTACATATTTGCATCTTACACACTTGTATCTTACAGACTTGTATCTTACAGACATGTATATTACATACCTGGATCTTACATACTTGTATATTATATACTTGTATCTTACAGACTTGTATCTTACAGACTTGTATCTTACACACTTGTATTTTTACAGTCTTGTATTTTACACACTTGTATATTACATACTTGTATCTTACATACTTGCATATTACATACTTGTATCTTACACACTTGCATCTTACATACTTGTATCTTACACACTTGCATCTTACATACTGTTATCTTACAGACTTTTATCTCACATATTTGTATCTTCTACTTTTATCTTACATCCGGTATCTTACAGACTTGTATCTTACAGACTTTTATCTTACAGGTTAGTATCTTACAAAATTGTATCTTGCAATTCATTTATCTTACATACTTGTATCTTACATACTTGTATCTTACAGACGTGTATCTTACATGCTTGTATTTTACATATTTTTTATCTTATAGACGTGTATTTTACATACCTGTATCTTACAGACTTGTATCTTACACACTTGTATCATACATACTTCTATCTTAAACATTTGTATCTTACATACTTGTATCTTACATACTTGTTTTCTTACATCCATCTTACATACTTGTATCTTACAACTTGCATCTTCCATACTTGTATCTTAGTACCTGTATCTTACAGACTTGTTTCTTACATACTTGTATCTTACATACTTGTATCTTATAGACTTGTATCTTACATACCTGTATCTTACAGACGTGTATCTTACATACTTGTATCTTACATATTTGTATCTTACATACTTGTATCATACATACTTGTATCTTACAGGCATGTATCTTACAGACGTTTATCTTACAGGCATGTATCTTACATCCCCTCTATCTTACATACATGTATCTTAAATACCTGTATCTGACATACTTGTATCTTACATACTTGTATCTTACAATATTTGTATCTTACATACTTGTATCTTACATACTTGTATCTTAAATACCTGTATCTTAAATACTTGTATCTTACATTTTGTATCTTACAATATTTGTATCTTACATATTTATCTTACATCTTATCTTACATACTTGTATTTTACATATTTGTTTCTTGCATACTTGTATCTTACAGACTTGTATCTTACAGACTTGTATCTTACAGGCTTGTATCTTACAGACTTGTAACTTACAGACTTGTATCTTACAGACCTGTATCTTAAAGACTTGTTTCTTACAGTCTAGTACCCTTATACGTATATCTCAAGGCTAGTATTGTATGTAATTGTATCTTACAAACTTGTATCTTACAGAATTGTATCTCACAGACGTGTATTGTACAGACTTGTATCTTACAGACTTGTATCTTAAATACTTGTATCTTACTGAGTTTTATCTTACAGATTTGAATCTTACAGACTTTGATCTTACATACCAGTATCTTACAGACTTTTATCTTACATACCTGTATCTTACAAACTTGTATCTTAAAGACTTTTATCTTACAGACTTTTATCTTACAGGCTAGTATCTTACATACTTGTATCTTACATACTTGTATCTTACAGACTTGTATCTTACAGACTTGTATCTTACGAAATGTATCTTACAGACTTGAATCTTACAGACATGTATCTTACATACCTGTATTCTACATACGTGTATCTTACATACTTGATTTACATACTTGTATCTTACAGACTTGTATTTTACAGACTTGTATCTTACACACTTGTATCTTACAGTCTTGTATCTTACACACTTGTATCTTACATACTTGTATCTTACATACTTGCATATTACATACTTGTATCTTACACACTTGCATCTTACATACTGTTATCTTACGGGACTTGTATCTCAATTTTGTATCTTACATACTTTTATCTTACATACCGGTATCTTACAGACTTGTATCTTCGACGTGTATCTTACATGCTTGTATCTTACAGACTTTTATCTTATAGACGTGTATTTTACATACCTGTATCTTACAGACTTGTATCTTACACACTTTATCATACATACTTGGATCTTAAACATTTGTATCTTACATACTTGTATCTTACATACTTGTATCTTACATACTTGTATCTTACATACCTGCATCTTACATACTTTATCTTACACATTGCATCTTCCATACTTGTATCTTACGTACCTGTATCTTACAGACTTGTTTCTTACATACTTGTATCTTACATACTTGTATCTTATAGACTTGTATCTTACATACTTGTATTTTTGACTTATCTTATAGACGTGTATCTTACATCATGTATCTTACATTTTGTATCTTCATCTTTATCATAGGACTTGTATCTTACAGACTTGTATCTTAAATTACTATCTTACATACTTGTATCTTACACCTTGTGTCTTATACTGTATCTCATACACTTGCATCTTTCATACTTGTATCTTACGTACCTGTATCTTACAGACTTGTATATTACATACCTGTATCTACGACTTTTATCTTACATACCTGTATCTTACAGACTTTATCTTACAGACTGTTATCTTACAGACGTGTATCTTACAGACTTTTATCTTACAGACTTTTATCTTACAGATTTGAATCTTACGACTTATCTTACATACTACTTACATACTTGTATCTTACATACTTGTATCTTACAGACTTGTATCTTACAGACTTGTATCTTACAGACTTGTATCTCACAGACGTGTATTGTACAGACTTGTATCTTGCAGACTTGTATCTTACAGCCTTGTATCTTACAGACGTGTATCTTACATACTTGTATCTTACAGAGTTTTATCTTACAGATTTGAATCTTACAGACTTTTTATCTTACATACCAGTATCTTACAGACATTTATCTTACATACCTGTATCTTACATACTTGTATCTTACATATTTGTATCTTACAGACTTGTATCTTACAGACTTGTATCTTACATCCTTGTATCTTACATACTTGTATCTTACAGACTTGATTTTACACATTATTTTCCTACATACTTGTATCTTACACACTTGATCTTACATACTTGTATCTTATACCTTGCATCTTTCATACTTGTATCTTACGTACCTGTATCTACCAGACTTGTATCTTACAGACTTGTAACTTACAGACTTGTATCTCACAGACGTGTATTGTATAGACTTGTATCTTGCAGACTTGTATCTTACATACTTGTATCTTACAGAGTTTTATTTTTTACAGATTTGAATCTACATATTTTATCTTACATACCAGTATCTTACAGACATTTATCTTACATACCTGTATCTTACAGACTTGTATCTTACATACTTTTATCTTACATACTTTTATCTTACGGCTGTATCTTACAGTCCCTCTATCTTACATACATGTATCTTAAATACCTGTATCTTACATACTTGTATCTTAAATACCTGTATCTGACATACTTGTATCTTACATACTTGTATCTTTAAATATTTTGTATCTACATACTTGTATCTTACATACTTGTATCTTACATACTTGTATCTTACATATTTGTATCTTACATACATGTATCTTACATATTTGCATCTTACATACTTGTATCATTCAGACTTGTATCTTACAGGCTTGTATCTTACAGACTTGTATCTTACAGGCTTGTATCTTACAGACTTGTATCTTAAATACTCTATCTTACAAAATTGTATCTTAAATACCTGTATCTTACATACTTGTATCTTAAATACTTGTATCTTACATACTTGTATCTTACATACTTGTATCTTACAATATTTGTATCTTACATACTTGTATCTTACATACTTGCATCTTACATACTTGTATTTTACATATTTGTTTCTTGCATACTTGTATCTTACAGACTTGTATCTTACAGGCTTGTATCTTACAGACCTGTAACTTACAGACTTGTATCTTACAGACCTGTATCTTAAAGACTTGTTTCTTACAGTCTAGTATCCTATATACGTATATCTCAAAGGCTAGTATTGTATGTAATTGTATCTTACAAACCTGTATCTTACATACTTGTATCTCACAGACGTGTATTGTACAGACTTGTATCTTACAGACTTGTATCTTAAATACTTGTATCTTACTGAGTTTTATCTTACAGATTTGAATCTTACAGACTTTGATCTTACACACCAGTATCTTACAGACTTTTATCTTACATACCAGTATCTTACAAACTTGTATTTTAAAAGACTTTTATTTTGCAGACTTTTATCTTACACGCTAGTATCTTACATACCTGTATCTTACATACTTGTATCTTACAGACTTGTATCTTACAGACTTGTATCTTACAGAAATGTATCTTACAGACTTGAATCATACAGACATATATCTTACATACCTGTATTCTACATACGTGTATCTTACATACTTGTATCTTACATACTTGTATCTTACAGACTTGTATCTTCACATTACTATCTTACATACTTGTATCTTACACACTTGCTTTCTTACATACTTGTATCTCATACACTTGCATCTTTCATACTTGTATCTTACGTACCTGTATCTTACAGACTTGTATATTACATACCTGTATCTTACAGACTTTTATCTTACATACCTGTATCTTACAGACTTTTATCTTACAGACTTTTATCTTACAGTTTGAATTTTACAGACTTTTATCTTACATACCTGTATCTTACATACTTGTATCTTACATACTTGTATCTTACAGACTTGTATCTTACAGACTTGTATCTTACAGACTTGTATCTCATAGACGTGTATTGTACAGACTTGTATCTTGCAGACTTGTATCTTACAGACTTGTATTTTACAGACGTGTATCTTACATCTTGTATCTTAAAGGGGTTTTATCTTACAGATTTGAATCTTACAGACTTTATCTCATACCAGTATCTTACAGACATTTATCTTCATACCTGTATCTTACAGACTTGTATCTTACATACTTTTATCTTACTGACTTTTATCTTACAGGCTGGTATCTTACTTACCTGTATCTTACATACTTGTATCTTACATACTTGTATCTTAAGACTTGTATCTTCAGACTTGTATCTTACAGGACATGTATCTTACAGACTTGAATCTTACAGACATGTATCTTACATACATGTATTCTACATACGTGTATCTTATATACTTTTATCTTACATTCGTGTATCTTACAAACTTGTATCTTACAGACTTGTATCTTACAGACTTGTATTTTACACACTTGCATTTTAAATACTTGTATTTTACATCTTGTATATTAGACTTCTTACACATTACTATCCTACATACTTGATCTACAACTTGTATCTTACATACTTGTATCTTTATACATTGCATCTTTCAAAACTTGTATCTTACGTACCTGTATCTACTAGACTTGTATCTTACAGACTTGTATCTTAAGACTTGTATCCCCAGACGTGTATTGTCAGACTTGTATCTTGCAGACTTGTATCTTAAATACTTGTATCTTACAGAGTTTTATCTTACATATTTGAATCTTACAGACTTTTATCTTACATACCAGTATCTTACAGACTTTTCTTCATACCTGTATCTTACGACTTGTATCTTACATCTTTTATCTTAATACTTTTATCTTAAGGCTAGTATCTTACATAACTGTATCTTACATACTTGTATCTTACATACTTGTATCTTACAGACTTGTATCTTACAGACTTGTATCTTACAGACATTATATCTTACATACCTGTATTCTACATACGTGTATCTTACATACTTGTATCTACATCGTGTATCTTACAAACTTGTATCTTACAGACTTGTATTTTACAGACTTGTATCTTACATACTTGTATCTTACATACTTGTATCTTACATACTTGTATCTTACAGACTTGTATCTTACACATTACTATCCTACATACTTTTATCTTACACACTTGTATCTTACATACTTGTATCTTATTTACCTGTATCTTACAGACTTTTATCTTACAGACTTGTATCTTACAGACTTGTATCTCACAGACGTGTATTGTATAGACTTGTATCTTGCAGACTTGTATCTTACAGACTTGTATCTTACAGGGGTTTTATCTTACAGATTTGAATTTTACAGACTTTTATCTTACATAAAAGTATCTTACAGACTTGTATCTTACATACCTCTATCTTACAGACTTGTATCTTAAAGACTTTTATCTTACTGACTTTTATCTTACAGGCTAGTATCTTACATACCTGTATCTTACACCCTTATCTATTACTTGTATCTTACAGACTTGTATCTTACAGACTTGAATCTTACAGACATGTATCTTACAGACTTGAATCTTACAGACATGTATCTTACATACCTGTATTCTACATACGTGTATCTTACATACTTTTATCTTCATTCGTGATCTTCAAACTTGTATCTTAGGACTTGTATCTTACAGACTTGTATCATACACACTTGTATCTTACATACTTGTATCTTACATACTTGTATTTACGGACTTGTATCTTACACATTACTATCCTACATACTTGTATCTTACACACTTGATTTCATACTTGTATCTTATACACTTGCATCTTTCATACTTGTATCTTACGTACCTGTATCTACCAGACTTGTATCTTACAGACTTGTATCTTACAGACTTGATCTCACAGACGTGTATTGTACAGACTTGTATCTTGCAGACTTGTATCTTAAATATCTTATCTTTACAGACTTTTATCTTACATACCAGTATCTTACAGACATTTATCTTACATACCTGTATCTTACAGACTTGTATCTTACATACTTTTATCTTACATACTTTTATCTTACAGGCTAGTTTTCTTCAGGCTAGTATCTTACTACTTGTATCTTACATACTTGTATCTTACATACTTGTATCTTACAGACTTGTATCTTACAGACTTGTATCTTACATACATGTATCTTACATACCTGTATTCTACATACGTGTATTTTACATACTTGTATCTTACATACGTGTATCTTACAAACTTGTATCTTACAGACTTGTATCTTACAGACTTGTATCTTACATACTTGTATCTTACATACTTGTATCTTACTTACTTGTATCTTACAGACTTGTATCTTACACATTACTATCCTACATACTTTTATCTTACACACTTGTATCTTACATACTTGTATCTTATGTACCTGTATCTTACAGACTTTTATCTTACATACTTGTATCTTACAGACTTGTATCTTACACATTACTATCCTACATACTTTTATCTTACACACTTGTATCTTACATACTTGTATCTTATACACTTGCATCTTTCATACTTGTATCTTATGTACCTGTATCTTACAGACTTTTATCTTACAGACTTGTATCTTACAGACTTGTATCTCACAGACGTGTATTGTATAGACTTGTATCTTGCAGACGATTTTACAGACTTGTATCTTACAGAGTTTTATTTTACAGATTTGAATCTTACAGACTTTATCTTACATACCAGTATCTTACAGACTTTTATCTTACATACCTCTATCTTACAGACTTGTATCTTAAAGACTTTTATCTTACAGACTTTTATCTTACAGGCTAGTTTCTTACATACCTGTATCTTACATACTTGTATTTTACAGACTTGTATCTTACATACTTGTATCTTACATATTTGTATCTTACATACTTGAATCATACAGACTTGTATCTTACAGGCTTGTATCATACAGACTTGTATCTTACAGGCTTGTATCTTACATACCTCTATCTTACATACATGTATCTTAAATACCTGTATCTTACATACTTGTATCTTAAATACCTGTATCTGACATACTTGTATCTTACATACTTGTATCTTACAATATTTGTATCTTACATACTTGTATCTTACATACTTGTATCTTACATACTTGTATCTTACATATTTGTATTTTTACATACATGTATCTTATATATTTGCATCTTACATACTTGTATCATTCAGACTTGTATCTTACAGGCTTGTATCTTACAGACTTGTATCTTACAGGCTTGTATCTTACAGACTTTATCTTAAATACCTCTATCTTACATAATTGTATCTTAAATACCTGTATCTTACATACTTGTATCTTAAATACCTGTATCTTAAATACTTGTATCTTACATACTTGTATCTTACAATATTTGTATCTTAATATTTGTATCTACATACTTGCATCTTACATACTTGTATTTTACATATTTGTTTACTGCATACTTGTATCTTACAGACTTGTATCTTACAGGCTTGTATCTTACAGACCTGTAACTTACAGACTTGTATCTTACAGACCTGTATCTTAAAGACTTGTTTCTCACGTCTAGTATCCATACTTATATCTCAAAGGCTAGTATTGATGCAATTGTATCTACAAACTTGTATCTTACAGACGTATCTCACAGACGTGTATTGTACAGACTTGTATCTTACAGACTTGTATCTTAAATACTTGTATCTTACTGAGTTTTATCTTACAGATTTGAATCTTACAGACTTTGATCTTCATCCCATATCTTACAGACTTTTATCTTACATACCTGTATCTTACAAACTTGTATCTTAAAGACTTTTATCTTACAGATTTTTATCTTACAGGCTAGTATCTTACATACTTGTATCTTACATACTTGTATCTTACAGACTTGTATCTTACAGACTTGTATCTTACATAAATGTATCTTACAGACTTGAATCTTACAGACATGTATCTTACATACCTGTATTCTACATACGTGTATCTTACATACTTGTATCTTACATACTTGTATCTTACAGACTTGTATCTTACATTACTATCTTACATACTTGTATCTTACACACTTTATCTTACTTTACTTGTATCTCATACACTTGCATCTTTCATACTTGTATCTTACGTACCTGTATCTTACAGACTTGTATCTTACATACCTGTATCTACAGATTTTTATTTTACATACCTGTATCTTACGTACCTGTATCTTACAGACTTGTATCTTACTTACCTGTATCTTACAGACTTTTATCTTACATACCTGTATCTTACAGACTTTTATCTTACAGACTTTTTATTTTTACAGACGTGTATCTTACAGACTTTTATCTTGCAGACTTTTATCTTACAGATTTGAATCTTACAGACTTTTATCTTACATACTTTTATCTTACATACTTGTATCTTACATACTTGTATCTTACAGACTTGTATCTTAGACTTTTATCTTACATACTTGTATCTTACATACTTGTATCTTACATACTTATCTTACAGACTTGATCTTACAGACTTGTATTTTACAGACTTGTATCTCACAGACGTGTATTGTACAGACTTGTATCTTGCAGACTTGTATCTTGGACTTCCGGTTCAAGTTGGCGAACGCCAAAGTGTTGGTTTTGTGGTGCTAATTTTCGTCTAAGATGGATGGTTAATTTCATATGCAGATAGCTATGCAAAGTGAATAGGAAGTCCATTCACGGGAGGATCTTCGCCGGTGCTACGGAGTTTCGTGCATCTGTGCTGAAATTTTCCTCAGTGTGTTTTATTTGCGTGTGGTGACGGTTTTTTTTGGTTTTCGTTCAGTTCAAGATGGCGGACGTCGATTACAATAACGTTCCGATCAAACGTAGAAACAAAAGAGGACGACGGCCAAGACAAGGTCGGCGAGCAGGCGCACGGCTTAAATACGTCCGCTTGGGACTCAATAATATACGCATTGTTTACTGGGAAATGTGCAATGCGCATCAACGCGGGCTAATTCCCGAAACCCTTTGTGTACAGAGCAGACATCGTAGCTCTTGAAGAAACGCGACTAGGATGGTGGTGTGCTACGCATGACTGGTTTCAAAATGTTACTACAACAGAAGACATATGGGTCTAGCAATTCTAGTCCGTAATAGCATTGATGTTTCGGAAGTAGACATGTCTCGATGGGATGATGACGAATTGCAACTTCAGGCGATTCAAGTCCAGTCTGAAAAACCGTTTGTGCTGGTCAATTTTATGCCTGTAATGCGAAAGTGGAAAACAGAAATGGCAGTGTTTGAGTGATATTATAAGTCATGAGAGCAATAATGTCATTTTCTGTGGTGATTTCAACGCAAAGGGTAGATCATGGGGCAACATTTCCTCGAATACACAGGAGAAGATCTCGAACTAGCACTTGAGACCACGGAATTGTTGTGCATCAATACCAGCGGTGTCACTAGAATTGCGAGTCGCCCAGGAGATGAGGATAGTGTTATTGATTTGGCACTTGTATCCCTCACTCACTGCTGTGTGCAGATGGATTTTAGGTACCATGGCAGTGACCACCGTCCGTGCATCATACTGGTGAACAAAGGTAGATCAAAACAACACAGGCCAGTAACGCACTCTTTCCCGTACGACAAGGGCAAGACGTTTTTCAGTAGAATAAGGTGTGTCAAACGAGGCCCAAACACACCAACAGTAGTAAACGTTGGGAACAGCCACCATGGTGGGATGACGAGGTGGAGAAGGCGTGGATAGACAAAGGTGTGTTTTTAGGAGGTGGCAAACTGCCAGGAAAAATGGAACTACCCATTCTGCTGACATCTTGCAGTTGAAACAAGAAATGGATAATAAAACAGGGTGTTTCAAAGCTCTTGCAAGGATGGTAAAAAGTGAGAAGTGGGCTGAGTTCTGTCAACGTGTGAGCAATGACAAATCGTTGAAACTGTTCTGGCGATTGCACAGAAGTATGAATGGTACGGTAAAGAATCGGTGTGTTATTGACTTCCAGAGCTTGGATCTTACATGGCAGAGGACAGATGAAAACAAGGGTAGGGCTCTGTTTGCGCACTATTTAGAGCAGAGTGACCAGAAAGACATTGTAGGGCGAAACACTGCAAGACAATCCATTGCAGCTAAATGTAAGAACCAGGAATTAGATGTAGATGATTTGGTGACGGTAGAGGGAAAACAAGGATGCTGTACGGGGGCAAAAAAAGTGCACCTGGTCCAGATGGCATACGATAGGTGACATTGACGGGTTGTCTGATGGGGAGTGGGGAAAAACTGGCTGGCATCTACAACAAAAGCATTACGACTGCAATAATCAACGAAGAATGGTTGCACAGCTACCTGGAACTTTTGCCGAAGCCTGGCAAGACCACACAAATTCAGGGCTATCGGGTAATCACCATGCAGAATACAATAGGCAGTTGTGGAGAAATAATTTGGGAGGAAAATATCCTCCAACTAGAGAGTTACGTCTCCTTCCACCCACCCTTGGGGGGTACCGTCCATATAGAGAGACATGGCGTAACGCAGCGGTGTTCGCCTATGATGTCTATGAGGGTTTTCACTCGGGCATTGAGACATGTGCTGCTGCAATTGACCTTGAAGATGCCTATAATAGAGTGCCGTTGCATTTTTAATGGTGCAGCTGACTGAACTCAATATCAGCCCATTCCTCCTCAATTGGATCTTTGCGGCCTCTTCCAGCGAAAGATAGTGTTTAAATGTGGCAGTTGGGCGTCATCAACAACAACAATCCACCCTGGCTTACCACAGGGGTCACCATTATCTCCGGTGTTGTTCAATGCCTATACTTTGAGCATCACAAAAGAGCAGATCACGGGTAGAGGAAGGACAATGTCAAATGCAGATGATGTGTTGGTGTATCGTCAGGGCAAGGATGAGAAAGCTTGGGGGGAACTTCAGTCAGAACTGACCGCATAGGTGGATGGTGCGTTGAAGCAGGAGCATTGGTCAACCCCACAAAAACAGCGGTGACATGGTTCTCTTTAAACAACCACATCGTCAACACTCCAACACCATCTGTGGTTTTATGTTCAGAGGTGGTGGAGCGATCTCAGTCTATGAAATACTCTGGGTTGCGTTTTGATCGTAGTCTAGCTTTTACGGAACACATAGCTCATGTGATAATGAAGGCGAGGAAAGGTTGCTGGCGATGAGGGTAATGGCTGCGGGATTGTGAACAGCGCCATCTTTGTCTTTTATACCAGGGTCTGGTCCTTTCTGTGCTTGAGTATGCGCTGGGGTCCTGACTCTCAGTCATAGTCAGATAGAACGACTGGAAAAAATACAGAACGAGGCGATGCGCATTATACTTGGTTGCCAAAAAACGTCGTGGGGCGATGCGCTATCTCCTTGACTATCCTACTATGGAGTATAGAATACTGATGAGCCGGGACAAGCATACCTTGAGTCAATGCTGACACACAACATCCTCTGGACTTGGAAATAAAGAAACAAAAGGAAATAGGGTTAAAAAAAGGAAAATCTTGGATGGTCAGGCGAGGACTGTATTGAACAGGTGTGTACACTTGAAGACATTGATCCGGTGAAGAATGGATACCAGTGCAAGAGCAATCGCTACATCCTTTTCTGTATGCATCGAACTTGATAAAGAATGCAGGCAACGCAACCCACTTGTTTGTGGAGGCGAGGTTCAGGCATTAATTTCTGAGAACGCATCAGCATGATGTAATCATTTATACGGATGGTTCGGTGATTCGACATGTGCGGAGCTTGTGGGCTTTCACTGCTCAGTCGGAGGTGATGTTGTGAAGGAAGACAGTGGTGGTTTTGCCGTGACTACAAGCAGTCTCACTATGGAAATCATGTCGGTTACCAAAGCGATGATTTGGCTAGAATCACAGACTTTTATCCATGCATGTTTTCTCAGTGACTCAATAGTATGCTCAGGAAGATTGAAACAGGATGGGCTAGGAGACATTGGATAGAATCGCTGGGGAGGTCTAAGCTGACAAGGATCAGTTTTATTTTTGTGCCAGGGCATGCAGGTGTAAGGGGAATGAACGTGCGGATAGGCTTGCAGGTATGGCTGCTGTCCAAAGCGGACGAGCAATGGACCAGGCTGATATTATAAATTCCTTAAGGAGAGAGGGCGTGTACATGATTCAGGTGATAGCGGTGAATCCACAACACTAACCATACTGCAAGAACTCAAAGTTAAGTGTGGTGTAGCTCGACAAGAACGCTATGCTGGCAGACAAGAAGAATTGTAAACCAACAAAGAACCGGTGTCGTTAGTCGCCACACCTGATGGACATACTGATGGAGAGATCGGAGCACTTATGGACTAATTTGTTCGACGTGCAGTGATGGCGATCCGACGACTAAACTAAACTAAACTAAACTAGACTTGTATCTTACAGACTTGTATCTTACAGACTTGTATCTTACATGCTTGTATCTTACAGAGTTTTATCTTACAGATTTGAATCTTACAGACTTGTATCTTACATACTTGTATATTACCTGCATCTTACAGACTTGTATCTTACATGCCTGTATCTTACAGACTTATTATCTTATACTTGTATCTTTCAAGCCTGTATCTTACAGACTTGTATCTTACATTACCTGTATCTTACAGACGTGTATCTTACATACTTGTATCTTACGTACCTGTATCTTACAGACTTGTATCTTACGTACCTGTATCTTACAGACTTATATCTTACGTACCTGCCTTATCACAGACTTTGCTTATATTATTACGTACCTGTATCTTACAGACTTGTATCTTACGTGCCTGTATCTTACAGACTGCTTATCTTACAGACTTGTATCTTACAGACGTGTCTTACAGACCTGTATCTTATAGACATTAATATCTTACAGACCTGTATCACTTATAAGGGCAGTGCTATCTTACACACGTGTATACGGCTACGAATTGTATCTTATAGACTTGTATCTTACAGACTTGCCCATCTTACATACTTTTATCTGCATGCCACTGTATCTTACAGACATGTCTTACAGACTTGTATCTTACATACTTATCTTGCATACATGTATCTTACATACTTCTATCTTTCAGACTTGTATCTTACAGACATGTATCTTACATACCTGTATCTTACATACTTGTATATTACAGACTTGTATCTTACAGACGTGTATCTTACATACCTGTATCTTACAGACTTACCATCCTACATACTTATATCTTACATACATGTATCTTACATACGTGTATCTTACAAACTTGTATCTTTATGTACCTGTATCTTACATATTGTTTTTCTTACATACCTGTATCGCCTAGACTTGTATCTTACAGACTTGTATCTTACAGACATGTATCTTACATACATATATCTTACATTCTTGTATCTTACAGACTTGTATCTTACAGGTTTGTATCTTACATACGTGTATCTTACAGAGATGTGTCTTACATGCGTATATCTTACAGACTTGTATCTTACACTCTTGTATCTTACATATGCTATATCTTACATACCTGTATCTTTAATACCTGTATCTTACAGACTTGTATTTACCACAGACTTGTATTTACAGACTTGTATCTTACATACCTTAACACATACGTGTATCTTACACACCTTGTATCTTACAGACTTGTATCTTACATACCTGTATCTTACATACTTATCTTACACACTTGCATCTTTCATACTTGTATCTTACATTACCTGTATGCCACAGACTTGTATCTTACAGACTTGTATCTTACAGACATGTATCTTACATACTTGTATCTTGCAGAGTTGTATCTTACAGACCTGTATCTTACATACTTGTATCGTAGAGACTTGTATCTTGCAGACTTGTATCTTACAGACTTGTATCTTACATACTTGTATCTTACATACTTTTATCTTACAAATTTGTATCTTACAGACTTCTATCTAACAGAAGTATCTTTTGCTATGTATCTTACATGTTGTATCTTACATACCTGTATCTTTAATACATATATCTTACATGTATCTTACTTACTTGTATGTACATACATGTATCTTACATATTTGTATCTTACATACACATGCCTTGTTCTTCTATCAATGCTGGGCTTGTATCTTACAGGCTTGTATCTTACAGACTTCTTATCTTACAGACGTGTATCTTACAGACTGTATCTTATAGACTTGTATCCTAGAGGCCTGTATCTTACAAACTTGTATCTTACTTACCTGTATCTTTCATACTTGTATCTTACGTACCTGTATCTTACAGACTTGTATCTTACAGACTTGTATCTTACAGACTTGTATCTTGCAGACTTGTATCTTACAAACTTATCTTACAGACTAGTATCATATATTTTTATATCTCAAAAATGGTAGCTATATTCTTGTATCTTACAAACCCCATCTTACAGACTTGTATCTTACAAGTGTATCTTACATACCTGTATTTTACATATGTTCTTTCATACTTGCTTATATTACACACTTGCATCTTTCATACTTGTATCTTTGTACCTGCTATCTTACAGACTTGTATCTTACGTACCTGTATCTTACAGACTTGTATCTTACAGACTTGTATCTTACAGACGTGTATCTTACGTACCTGTATCTTACAGACTTGTATCTTACGTACCTGTCTGCAGACTTGTATCTTACATGCCTATATCTACCCACAGACTTGTATCTTACGTACCTGTATCTACCCCACAGACTTGTATCTTACAGACTTGTATCTTACAGACGTGTATCTTACAGACCTGTATCTTATAGACTTGTATCTTACACACGTGTATCATGCAGATTTCTATCTTATAGACTTGTATCTCTTACAGACTTGTATCTTACAGACTTTTATCTTACACTTCATTATCTTACATACTTGTATCTTACATACCTGTATCTTACAGACTTTTATCTTACGTACCTGTATCTTACAGACTTGTATCTTACGTACCTGTATCTTACAGACTTGTATCTTACAGACTTTTATCTTACAGACTTGTGCGAGCTTGTATCATACGTACCTGTATCTTACAGACTTGTATCTTACGTACCTGTATCTTACAGACTGTATCTTACGTACCATATCTTACAGACTTGTATCTTACAGACTTGCTTATCTTACGTACATGTATCTTACAGACTTGTATCTTACAGACTTGTATCTTACAGACGTGTATCTTACGTGTCGTACATATTTGTATCTTATAGACTTGCTTATCTTACAGACTTGTATCTTACAAGGCTTGTATCTTACATGTACCGGTATCACCCCACCAGACTTGCTTATCTTACATACCTGTATCTTACAGGCTTGTATCTTACAGACTTGTATCTCATGCCTTGTCTTACGTACCTGTATCTTACAGACTTGTATCTTACGTGCCTGTATCTTACAGACTTGTATCTTACATGTTTGTATCTTACAGACTTGTATCTTGCATGCCTGTATCATTTATATTGTATCTTACGTACCTGTATCTTACAGACTTGTATCTTACGTACCTGTATCTTACAGACTTGTATCTTACATACTTGTATCTTACATGCCTTGTCTTACAGACTTGTATCTTACAGACGTGTATCTTACATACTTGTATATTACACACTTGCATCTTACAGACTTGTATCTTACGTACCTGTATCTTACAGACTTGTATCTTACATGCCTTATCTTACGTACCTGTATCTTACAGCAGACTTATCTTACGTACCTGTATCTTACAGACGACCTTATCTTACAGACTTGTATCTTACAGACTTTTATCTTACATACCGGTATCTTACATACTTGTATCTTACATACCTGTATCTTACAGACTTGTATCTTACGTACCTGTATCTTACAGGCTTGTATCTTGATGCCTGTATCTTACAGACTTGTATCTTACAGACTTGTATCTTACACAGACTTGTATCTTACAGACTTGTATCTGCATGCCTGTATCTTACAGACTTGCTTATCGTACCTGTATCTTACAGACTTGTCTTACGTACCTATATCTTACAGACTTGTATCTTACAGACTTGTATCTCATTACACCACTTATCTTACAGACTTGTATCTTACAGACTTGTATCTTACAGACGTGTATCTTACACACGTGTATCGTACAGATTTGTATCTTATAGACTTGTATCTTACAGACTTGTATCTTACAATTGGCCTTATCTTACATGCAGTATCTTACAGACTTGTATCTTACACCTGTATCTTGCAGGCTTGTATCTTACAGACTTGTATCTTTCATACTTGTATCTTACGTACCTGTATCTTACAGACTTGTATCTTACCTACTTGTATCTTACAGACTTGTATCTTACATATTTGTATCTTACAGACTTGTATCTTACGTACCTGTATCTTACATATTTGTATCTTACGTACCTGTATCTTACAGACTTGTATCTTACGTACCTGTATCTTACAGACTTGTATCTTACATACTTGTATCTTACATACTTGTATCTTACAGACTTGTATCTTACAGACGTGTATCTTACATACTTGTATATTACACACTTGCATCTTACAGACTTGTATCTTACGTACCTGTATCTTACAGACTTGCTTATCTTACATACTTGTATCACATGCCTGTATCTTACAGACTTGTATCTTACGTACCTGTATCTTACAGACGTGTATCTTACATACTTGTATCTTACGTACCTGTATCTTACAGACTTGTATCTTACGGCCTGCTTATCTTACAAGACTTATCTTACAGACTTGTATCTTACAGACGTATCTTACATACTTGTATATTACACTTGCATCTTACAGACTTGTATCTTACGTACCTGTATCTTACAGACTTGTATCTTACAGACTTGTATCTTACATACCTGTATCTTACAGACTTGTATCTTACAGACTTGTATCTTACATACTTGTATCTTACATACTTGTATATTACACACTTGCATCTTACAGACTTGTATCTTGCGGCCTGTATCTTTTAGACTTGTATCTTACAGACTTGTATCTTACATACTTGTATCTTGCATCATGTATCTCTTACATACTTCTATCTTTCAGACTTGTATCTTACAGACATGTATCTTACATACCTGCATCTTACATACTTGTATATTACAGACTTGTGTCTTACAGACGTGTATCTTACATACCTGTATCTTACAGACTTGTATCCTACATACTTGTATCTTACATACATACTTATCTTACATACGTGTATCTTACAAACTTATTATCTTTATGTACCTGTATCTTACATACTTGTTTCTTACATACCTGTATCTTATAGACTTGTATCTTACAGACCTTATCTTCAGACATGTATCTTACAGACTTGTATCTTACATGTTTATCTTACATACATGTATCTTACAACATATATCTTACATTCTTGTATCTTACAAGAGTCCTTATCTTACAGGTTTGTATCTTACATACGTGTATCTTACAGAGATGTATCTTACATACGTATATCTTACATACGTGTATCTTACATACATTAATATCTTACACACTTGTATCTTACAGACGTGTATCATACATGCCTGTATCTTACATACTTGTATCTTACACACTTGCATCTTTCATACTTGTATCTTACGTACCTGTATCTTACATTCTTGTATCTTACAGACTTGTATCTTACAGTTTTGTATCTTACATACGTGTATCTTACAGAGATGTGTCTTACAGACCTGTATCTTACATACTTGTATCGTACAGACTTGTATCTTGCAGACTTGTATCTTACAGACTTGTATCTTACATACTTGTATCTTACATACTTTTATCTTACAGACTTGTATCTTACATACCTGTATCTACATACCGCCTTATCTTGCCATCTTTCATACTTGTATCTTACGTACCTGTATCTTACAGACTTGTATCTTACAGACTTGTATCTTACAGACGTGTATCATGCAGACTTGTATCTTGCAGAGTTGTATCTTACAGACCTGTATCTTACATACTTGTATCGTACAGACTTGTATCTTACAGACTTGTATCTTACAGACTTGTATCTTACATACTTGTATCTTACATACTTTTATCTTACAAATTTGTATCTGCAGACTTATATCTAACAGAAGTGTATCTTACATACCTACTTATCTTACATATTTATCTTACATGCCTGTATCTTTAATACCTGTATCTTACATGCCTGTATACACATACGTGTATCTTACATACGTGTATCTTACATACGTGTATATTACACACTTGTATCTTACAGACTTGTTTCTCACAGACTTGTATCTTACATACTTGTATCTTACATACTTGTATCTTACATACCTGTATCTTAAATACTTGTATCTTACACATTTGTATCTTACGTACCTGTATCTTACAGAAGTGTATCTTACAGACTTGTATCTTACAGACGTGTATCTTACAGACTTGTATCTTGCATACTTGTATCTTGCATACATGTATCTTACATACTTGAATCTTACAGACTTTTATCTTACATACCAGTATCTTACAGACTTGTATCTTACATACCTGTATCTTACATACTTGTATCTTACATACTTGTATCTTACAGACTTGTATCTTACAGACATGTATCTTACAGACTTGTATCTTACAGGCTGGTATCTTATATGCTTATCTTACATGTGTATCTTGCATACTTGTATCTTACAGACCTGTATCTTACATACTTGTATCTTACATACTTGTATCTTACATGTTTGAATCTTACATATTTGAATCTTACATACTTGTATCTTACATACTTGTATCTTACATACTTATCTTACATACTTGTATCTTACATACTTGTATCTTACAGACCTGTATCTTACATACATGTATCTTACAGACACCTTATCTTACAGTCTTGTATCTTACAGACATGTATCTTACATGCCTTATCTTACAGACCTGTATGCCACAAACTTATATCTTACATGCCTGTATCTTACATATATCTTACATACTTGTATCATACATACTTGTATCTTACAGACTTGTATCTTACAGGCTAGTATATTAAATATACTTGTATATGTTAAAAGTGTGTCTTACAAATTAATTTTCTATTCTTCCAGTTACTGAACATGTTATACTATAATGTATTTACCACTCAAAATGTGACATTCGTCTCTACCATTCCTTTATATATTCTACTGTACGCATCAGAACATATAATTCAATCTCCAATTTATATATTACTGACTGCCTCATGAACAATTATAATGTTCTTTTCCCAAGATTTTTCAAAGCTTCCTACATTATAATGTAGCAATAACTATATTCTCAACTATTATTTTGTACTGTTTACATCGTTTCTATATTTGCGACAAGAAATTCTGTCAAACGATCCGCTATATAAAGTCAGCTTAAAATATATTGTTCACTCATATATTGATGTTTATCTTAAGCACTTACCATCAGCAATATTAGTCAGTTTATATTGATGTACTTGTCGCGATCCGTCAGTGTTCTCAGGCTGGAAGCCCAAAATACTCATCATCTCTTGCTTGATAGTACTTTTATGGTAACAGCTTACACCGATGGATAAAGTGATTTTGCCATTACCTTTCATTTCATCTTCGGTACGGCATCTGATGTTAGCAACAAATAAAAGTAAAAAGAAACACATATGAAAAACTTGAATCATAAGGAAACAAATACACAGGTCTAAACAATTGCCCTGACAACATTGTTTGATAGTTCCTAGTCAGTGATATCTCAGCCCGTGGTTATTTTTTGACGGTGAGGTCAATGAGCTGGCGCATAGCAGTTCTATTGTTACCAGGAGAGGGTTGTCAGAAACAACTCCTTTTAGTGTATCTGAGACCTTGACTTAATTAGAATTAGAATTTCCTGTTTACCAGTCCAGTTACTGACCAGTTGAGTACTCCACCTGGAGAAAGTGATTTAATGAGGGAATGCAGGCATTTATGAGTAGGCGAGAATCTCGAGACCAGGGCGAGGCCAGCTGGATCTGGGGTAGACATAAGTTAAAGATAGATTTAACAGAAACAGACAGACCAGAGACTTTGGGAAGAACAGGACAGGAGGAAAATTATTTGTAGTAGATAGTTTATACTCTACTGAAGGAGAGAGTTTATATTAACAGTGAGTTAAAATGTGTTAATCTGCTAAGCGCATCATTTGGAACGAAAAACAGGAGTGTGAACTTAGAACCTGAAATGAACATGTTATTTCTTTTCGGTGAAGTCAACAAGTGAGGACTGACTGTGAAGTCAAATTCTATCAAAATTGTTTTCTTTTGGCGTAGACCACACATGGTCCGACCTAAGTGAACAAGAGTATTGAACTAACGTGAAGAACTCGTTAACTAGATCAACTTACGGCAGCCATTTAATCACAGAAGAACCGCGTTGTTCACTATACGTAACTATGAACCTGATGACGACCCAGTAAAACAGCGTAGGCATACCACCCAGCGAGACGACCAGACGACCAGATGACTGACCAGACGAACCGATGCCAGCTAATAAAGGGACCAGACGTCTGACGAGGGAACCCGATGCCAGAACTATTTGAAGTAGATGACTAGGCGACCAGATGTCTGTGACTAGATTTCCGAGGCCAAGACTGACACCAGTGAATTTCAGAAGAATCGAACTTACATGAGGAAGAAAGAAGTTGTGAATGTCCATACTTTTCTGTATCACCGACGCCAGGTAAAAAATCAATTGTGACTTTGATGAACTATTTTAATGTATGTGGACTGATTTTGTTTATATTGTCATCAGTAAAGATAAACTTTATTGACATAGTGATAAAATTAGTGAGTGGAAGAAAGAAAGGACAGATTATTCAGAGGATTCATGGAAACTGATAGTACAGAGACGTTGTAATATGAATGGGCAATTACGGGAGTGAAGAGGGACAGAATTTGTGCACACTTTGAATTATTTTATAAATTGTTTGGTGACTTAAAAGGAATTACCCATTATCTGTTATTATTTCGCTCTTCAGGACAGAGAGAGAGAGAGAGAGAGAGAGAAGTTCGTAATGATTAAATAGTTTATGAACATTTTAATTAGTTGCCTGATGTGTTTGTTATATATGTCAGAATTATGATGAGTGAAGTAGTTAAAGCTGTAAGAGGAGTCAGATACCTATAACTAGTTATTCTCGGACCGTTCTGCCGCCGATTCGCTTTTTCATTGCCTTGCTATTCTTCTTAATCCTCATTAGTAGGATTATTCTATTGTTTCTATCTTCTTGTTTTATTGTTTTTCTTTCTGAGACCTTGTGCCAAGGAACTGCTATTGTCTTTTTGTTCATCGTGACCAGAAGGATGTGATCTGGATAGGGTTGTGGCAATTTCATAGCGCGAGGAGTGCTCACCTGTTATGATTATGCCTGCATTCCTTGTTTTATATTATTGTGCAGTCCCAGCCGTCTGATTTATTGAATCATAGGTCAAAAGAAGATAGTGTATCAGTGTGTAATAGTAAATTCTTAGTAATTAACTTGAGCCGGAAAATTTAGGTCAAACAGTAGGTATGTAAATTTGGAACTTCAAAAGGAGTTCATAGGTAGATATATGTGTGTAAGAGATTAAAAATTAACAAATTGTATTAGTCATTAAGAACTTTTAAAATTGTTGTGTATATTAATGACTTATTATTGCAGCTCGATGAGTGAAGAATTGTAATCATTATATTAAAAGAATTCCTTGAGTTGTGAAATATTATCTATATCAAATAATAACTTGTGTACAAAAGTGGGGATGACAGAAGCAGGGACACAAAAATGAAATGTAAGATTAGAGGTTCCCTTTTTTAGACGTTTGATATGTTTTAATTGTCATGGGGTGGGGCATTTTCGCTATAGTGCACTAGTAGGGATTATAGAAAAAGAAATATTCGACGAAGAGCAGGGAGAAGTAGTGGTTTTAGAGACAGACAATTTATGCCATCAACTGTTTTAGAAGATAAGAGCTGTCCAGAATAGAGCGAAAGGAAATTTAGAGACATAGCTGTTGGAGAGGATGAAAGTGAGGGTGACTGGAGAAGCAGGGAAGATAGAAGTAAAGAAAATGAAGAACTCAGGATAGAAAATTTAGAATTACAGGAAAAATTACAGATAGCTAATGAAAACAAATCTATTTGCGGTAAAATTGATGGTTTACAGAAACAGTTAGATGAGCGGGGTATGTAAATGGAGAGAAAGTTAAAGTATAGGGATGTAGCTGTCAGAAGATATGAGTAGGGAGGAAATATAAGTAAAAATGGCGAAGAAAGAAATAACAAGTGAAGAAGACGATAAAGAATTACAGAAGTTAAGAAAAACAAAGAACTAGAGAGGTTACATGTAGACAAATGCAAACAAGATGAGTTAATAGAGGAGCTATACGATGAGATAAACAAGTTGAGAGGCGAGTTGGACTTTTGGGGGTGTCAGGTGTCGAAGGTAGGAAGAAAAAGTCTGCTAAGAAGAAAGAAGTAGCAGCAGCGGTTCAAGGAGTGAAGGAGCAAGCGAGGAGTATGCTAAGAGGAAAGAACAGAAACGGTAGCTGACCTCACAGACTATTATTGCAGCGCCAAGGGGAGGAGGTGGAGGCAACTAGGAAAATAGTGTTGAGAGAGAGAGGTCTGTATGTAACAGTCTAGCTGGTACAAGGTCCCAGTTAAAAGAGGTAGTAGTGTTAATTTAATAAAATATGCTCTCACATGAAGAGCAAAGGAACACACATAAGTAAACACTTAGCCCTACCATACAATATAGAATAATACTCTCACATGAAGAGCAAAGACACACATAAGTAGACACTTAGATCTACCAAACAATATAGAATAATAACTCTCACATGAAGATCAAAAGAACACACACATAAGTAGACACTTAGATCTACCAAACAATATAGAATAATACTCTCACATGAAGAGCAAGGAACACACATAAGTAAACACTTAGCCCTACCATACAATATAGAATAATACTCTCACATGAAGAGCAAGGAACACACATAAGTAGACACTAAGATCTACCAAACAAAATATAATAATAACTCTCTCACCAAACAGACACACATAAATAAACACTTAGATCTACAAACAATATAGAATAATACTCTCATGAAGAGCAGGAACACACATAAGTAAACATAGCTCTTCCAAACAGCTATAGAATAATAACTCTCACATGAAGAACAAAGAACACACATAAGTAAACACTTAGATCTACCAAACAATATAGAATAATAACTCTCACATGAAGAGCAAAGAACACACATAAACAAACACTTAGATCTTCCAAACAATATAGAATAATAACTCTCTCATGAAGAGCAAAGAACACACATAAGTAGACACTTAGATCTTCCAAACAATATAGAATAATAACTCTCACACGAAGATCAAAGAACACACATAAACAAACACTTAGATCTACCAAACAATATAGAATAATAACTCTCACATGAAGATCAAAGAACACCCATAAGGAGACACTTGAATCTTTTAAACAGCTCTCAGAATAATAACTCTCACATGAAGGCAAAGACACACATAAGTAGACACTTAGCCCTATAAGCAATATAGAATAATACTCTCACATGAAGAGCAAGACACACATAGTAAACACTTAGATCTACCATCAATATAGAATAATAACTCTCACATGAAGAGCAAGGAACACACATAAGTAAACACTTAGATCTTCCAAACAATATATAATAATAACTCTCACATGAGAAGGCAAGGAACACACACATAAGTAGACAGCAGATCTACCAAACAATATAGAATAATACTATCACATGAAGAGCAAGGAACACACATAAGTAAACACTTAGATCTTCCAAACAATATAGAATAATAACTCTCACATGAAGAGCAAGGAACACGCATAAGTAAACACTTAGCTCTTCCAAACAATATAGAATAATAACTCTCACATGAAGAGCAAAGAACACACATAAGTAAACACTTAGCTCTTCCAAACAATATAGAATAATAACTCTCACACTTGAATCAAAAGAACACATAAGTAATACTTAGATCTTAAACAATATATAATAATAACTCTCACATGAAGAGCAAGGAACACATAAGTAGACATAGATCTGCACCAAACAATATAGAATAATACTATCACATGAAGAGCAAGGAACACACATAAGTAAACACTTAGATCTTCCAAACAATATAGAATAATAACTCTCACATGAAGATCAAAGAACACACATAAGTAGACACTTAGATCTTCCAAACAATATAGAATAATACTCTCACATGAAGGGCAAAGACACACATAAGTAGACACTTAGATCTACCAAAAAATATAGAATAATACTCTCACATGAAGAGCTAAGAACACACACACAAACAAACATAGATCTTCCAAACAATATAGAATAATAACTCTCACATGAAGAGCAAGAACACACATAGAAAGTAGACACTTAGATCTACCAAACAATATAGAATAATAACTCTCACATGAAGATCAAAGAACACACATAAGTAAACACTTAGATCTTCTAAACAATATATAATAATAACTCTCACATGAAAGGCAAAGGAACATAAGTAAACACTTAGCTCTTCCAAACAATATAGAATAATAACTCTCACATGAAGATCAAAGAACACACATAAGTAAACACTTAGATCTTCCAAACAATATAGAATAATAACTCTCACATGAAGATCAAGGAACACACATAAGTAAACACTTAGATCTTCCAAACAATATAGAATAATACTCTCACATGAAGAGCAAGGAACACATAAAGTAGACACTTAGATCACCAAACAATATAGAATAATAACTCTCACATGAAGAGCAAGGAACACACATAGAAAGTAAACCTTAGATCTTGGAAACAATATATAATAATAACTCTCACATGAAGAGCAAGGAACACACATAAACAAACACTTAGATCTACCAAACAATATAGAATAATAACTCTCACATGAAAGAGCAAAGCACACATAAGTAAACACTTAGATCACCAAACAATATAGAATAATAACTCTCACATGAAGAGCAAGGAACACACATAAGTAAACACTTAGATCTACCAAACAATATAGAATAATAACTCTCTCATGAAGATCAAATAACACATAAACAAACATAGATCTTCCAAACAATATAGAATAATAACTCTCACATGAAGACAAAGAACACATAAGTAAACACTTAGATCTTCCAAACAATATAGAATAATACTCTCACATGAGAGCAAAGGAACACATAAGTAGACACTTAGATCTACCAAACAATATAGAATAATACTCTCACATGAAGAGCTAAGAACACATAAACCATTGTAGATCTTCAAACAATATGGGAATAATAACTCTCAATGAAGAGCAAAGAACACACATAAGTAGACACTTAAGATCTACCAAACAATATAGAATAATAACTCTCACATGAAGAGCAAAGGAACACCATAAGTAAACACTTAGATCTTCAAACAATATAGAATAACTCTCACATGAAGAGTAAAGGAACACACATAAAGTAAACACTTAGATCTTCAAACAATATAGAATAATAACTCTCACATGAAGATCAAAGAACACACATGGTAAACACTTAGATCTTCAAACAATACTCAGAATAATAACTCTCATGAAGAGCAAAGGAACACCTGTAAGTAAACACTTAGCTCTTCCAAACAATATAGAATAATAACTCTCACATGAAGATCAAAGAACACACATAAGTAAACACTTAGATCTTTAAACAATATAGAATAATAACTCTCACATGAAGAGCAAGAACACACATAAGTAAACACTTAGATATTCAAACAATATAGAATAATAACTCTCACATGAAGATCAAAGAACACACATAAGTAAACACTTAGATCTTCCAAACAATATAGAATAATAACTCTCTCATGAAGAGCAAAGAACACACATATAAGTAAACACTTAGATCTTCAAAACAATATAGAATAATAACTCTCACATGAAGGCAAGACACACATAAGTAGACACTTAGATCTACCAAACAATATAGAATAATACTCTCACATGAGCAAAAGGAACACACACATAAGTAAACACTTAGATCTTCCAAACAATATAGAATAATAACTCTCACATAGAAGATCAAAAGGAACACACATAAGTAGACACTTAGATCTACCAAACAATATAGAATAATACTCTCATGAAAGCTAAGAACACATAAACAAACACTTAGATCTTCAAGCAATATAGAATAATAACTTCTCACATGAAAGCAAAACACACATAAGTAGACACTTAGATCTACCAAACAATATAGAATAATAACTCTCACATGAAGAGCAAGGAACACACATAAGTAAACATATTCAGATCTTCCAAACAGTATAGAATAATAACTCTCACATGAAGGCAAAGGAACACACATAAGTAAACACTTAGATCTTCAAGCAATATAGAATAATAACTCTCACATGAAGATCAAAGAACACACATAAGTAAACACTTAGATCTTCTAAACAATATAGAACTAATAACTCTCACATGAAGAGCAAGGAACACATAGTAAACATGGCTCTTCCAAACAATATAGAATAATAACTCTCACATGAAGATCAAAGAACACACATAAGTAAACACTTAGATCTTCTAAACAATATATAATAATAACTCTCACATGAAGATCAAAGAACACACATAAGTAAACACTTAGATCTTTAAACAATATAGAATAATAACTCTCACATGAAGGCTAAGAACACACATAAGTAAACATAGATCTTCCAAACAATATAGAATAATAACTCTCATGAAGAGCAAAGACACACATAGAAGTAGACACTTAGATCTACCAAACAATATATAATAATACTCTCCATGAAAGAGCTAAGAACACATAAACAAACACTTAGATCTACCAAACAATATAGAATAATACTCTCACATGAAGATCAAAAAACACACATAAGTAAACACTTAGATCTTCCAAACAATATAGAATAATACTCTCACATGAAGATCAAAGAACACACATAAGTAGACACTTAGATCTACCAAACAATATAGAATAATAACTCTCACATGAAGAGATCAAATTACATCGTAGACACTTAGATCTTCCAAACAATAGAATAATACTCTCACATGAAGATCAAAGAACACACATAAGTAAACACTTAGATCTTGTAATATAGAATAATAACTCTCACATGAAGATCAAAGAACACACATAAGTAAACACACTTATCTTCCAAACAATATGGAATAATAACTCTCATGAAGATCAAAAGAACACACATAAACAAACATAGCTCTACCCAAACAATATAGAATAATAACTCTCACATGAAGAGCAAGGAACACACATAGAAGTAAACCTTAGCTCTACCAAACAATATAGAATAATACTCTCATGAAGATCAAAAAACACATAAGTAAACATAGATCTTCCAAACAATATGGAATAATACTCTCACATGAAAGACAAGACACACATAAGTAAACACTTAGATCTTCCAAACAATATAGAATAATACTCTAACATGAAGATCAAAGAACACACATAAGTAAACACTTAGATCTAACAAACAATATAGAATAATAACTCGCACATGAAGAGCAAAGAACACACATAAGTAAACACTTAGATCTTCCAAACAATATAGAATAATAACTCTCACATGAAGAGCAAGGAACACACATAAG
This sequence comes from Arion vulgaris, assembly GCA_020796225.1. NCBI lineage: Eukaryota > Metazoa > Mollusca > Gastropoda > Stylommatophora > Arionidae > Arion > Arion vulgaris. Next base: position 44,271,876 of record CM036757.1, read on the forward strand.
TAAACACTTAGATCTTCCAAACAATATAGAATAACTCTCTCACATGAAGGCAAAGAACACATAAGTAAACACTTAGCCCTACCAAACAATATAGAATAATAACTCTCACATGAAGAGCTAAGAACACACATAAACAAACACTTAAGATCTTCAAACAATATAGAATAATAACTTCTCACATGAAGAACAAGAACACACTAAGTAAACACTTAGCCTACCCAAACAATATAGAATAATAACTCTCATGAAGAGCTAAGAACACATAAAGTAAACACTTAGATCTACCAAGCAATATAGAATAATAACTCTCATGTAGAGCAAAGGAGCACACACATAAGTAGACACTTAGATCTACCAAACAATATAGAATAATAACTCTCACATGAAGAGCAAGGAACACACATAAGTAAACACTTAGATCTTCCAAACAATATGGAATAATAACTACTCACATGAGATCAAAGAACACACATAAGTAAACATAGATCTTCCAAAACAATATATAATATGCTCTCACATGAAGAGCTAAGAACACACATAAGTAAACACTTAGATCTACCAAACAATATAGAATAATAACTCTCTCATGAAGAGCAAAAGGAACACACACATAAGTAGACACTTAGATCTACCAAACAATATAGAATAATAACTCTCACATGAAGGAGCAAAGACACACATAAGTAAACACTTAGATCTACCAAACAATATAGAATAATAACTCTCACATGAAGGCAAGACACACATAAGTAAACCACTTAGCTCTACCAAACAATATAGAATAATAACTCTCACATGAAGAGCAAGGAACACACATAAGTAAACACTTAGATCTACCAAACAATATAGAATAATAACTCTCACATGAAGATCAAGGAACACACATAAGTAAACACTTAGATCTGCAAACAATATAGAATAATAACTCTCACATGAAGAACAAAGAACACACATAAGTAGACACTTAGATCTGCAAACAATATAGAAATAATAACTCTCACATGAAGATCCAAGAACACACATAAGTAAACACTTAGATCTGCAAACAATATAGAATATTAACTCTCACACATGAAGAACAAAGAACACACATCGTAGACACTTAGATCTGCCAAACAATATAGAATAATACTCTCACATGAAGAACAAAGAACACACATAAGTAAACACTTAGATCTACCAAACAATATAGAATAATAACTCTCACATGAAGAACAAAGAACACACATAAGTAAACACTTAGATCTACCAAACAATATAGAATAATAACTCTCACATGAAGATCAAAGAACACACATAAGTAAACACTTAGATCTACCAAACAATATAGAATAATAACTCTCACATGAAGGCAAGGAACACATAAGTAAACACTTAGCTCTTCAAACAATATAGATAATAACTCTCACATGAAGATCAAAGAACACACATAGTAAAGAACACACATTGGACACCTGTAATGTATATCTTAATAAATCAATCCTCGGCATCGCTCATCAACCTAATTCATTCTATACTCTAATTGGAAACCGTCTATCTCTATAAGTTCACCTCAATTTAATTCAATTCATAATTAAACAATATATCTTGGATTCAGAAATTCTTCTTTACCTTAGCGTTAACTCCATCAGTCTAAGGATTTGACATGGTCATCGCCAGCAATTCTGTGTATGCTAGTGGTTGCACACTATGTTCAGAAATACAGTGGTCTAAAAGTAGCCGCTCTCTGAACTCTCTCCCGTCACTGAAAAGTTCGTTGAACAGGGTTTTCTAGTTCCTCGAATACAGTTAATTTTACAAGTGTTAATGTTTGTTTTTGAATCCTCATACTAAATGTTCGGACGTCGTCTCGGCTAGGTCGTAAGTAGCCTCTCTGGGAACCGGTTCGTCTGGTCTCTGGTCGTCTCTTGTCTCTGGTCATCAGGTCTCACAGATGCTCCATGGGTGTTTGTTCCACCTTAACACCAATATTCATCAGATGATTGGAAGGTTATATGTCTCTCCGGCCTGAAAACAATATTCTCTGGTCATCAAGGTCTCTGGTCTGGGTGTTTGTTCCTGCTAACACCAATATTCATCAGATGATTATGGAAGGTTACTATGTCCCTCCGTATGTAAACAATATTCTCTTATTCACTTCGCTAGTTTGACTTCTGACTATCTCCCTCACTGTTCAAAAGCTTGATGTTCCTTAAATTTTTGTCCAGAAAAATATAAGACTATAAGTTAGTCTTCACTCTCTCAATATTCAATGCCACGGAACTCAGTCTCGTAGGTTGCCTCAGTCCTTTTCTCTTCCTGTCTATATAACTATATCTCCCTCAGCGGTTTGTATCGTCTCTCCTGTAAATCTAAAGTTCAACTGAATATATCTACTAACTTAAGTCCTTTTCTCTTCCTGTCTATAAATATATCTCCTCTGTAGTTTGTGTCGTCTCTCCTGTAAATTTAAAGTTCAACTGAATATATCTCTACTAACTTAAGTCCTCCCAAATCCCAGCTGGCCCCTGTCCTGGTCTCGAGATTGCCGAGTTTTAGGGAGTCCTCGAATACCATGGGATAAACCAATGGCCCGAGTTTGTAAACTGCTGGCCAGCAACCAAGAATTAGTAAACAAGGTGTTTACATACAGACTCAAGGACACCCAGTGCAATAAGGGGGTGGTTTGGGTTGACCCGACTATACCCCTAATTAGGATAACAGTGAAACGGTTACATGTAGAACAGAAAATTAAGAAGAGGTAGCTTTGTGGGTGCATGTGTATCAAGTGTAGCGATTAGTCCAGAGAAGGAGATGGAGAAGATGTCAATATTTGAGAGTATGTTTTCTTTTCTTCACGGACGGTCGAGGTGCCAGTGAACTTGGCCAGTTTAATGTGACCCGTGACAAATTTGGTGGTACAAACTAGGGGAGGGCACTAGAGTAATGCCGAGCCGTACGAGAGTGGTACATGGATTGAGAGAGGTGGACTTAAGAGAGGTTAGAGAGGGGAGTGTTATAATTAGATGTTATAGAAACAAAAGCATGTCAAGAATCTCGTATCTGTAAATTAACTTGTTTTAAATTGTATTTTTTTCATGTACTCAATGCTGCTGAGAGAGTCAGACAAAAAAATTTTTTTTGCTAAGAAGAGAAAGGTCCCTTGAGCTAACACAGTGTGCACCGGGGTCAGTCGGAGATTGTATCATGGAGTGATCAACCAGCAATATTGTTCGCCAGCTGTCCTCCATGAGCACATTATCTATCCGGCTAGGGGTGTCCTGCATTGGCTCGACAGATCTCAGATTGTTGTAATATATTTTTTTTGTAGATTCGCTATGTAATCTTTGATGTTTTGTTACATTACTACCTTGTATTGATGCAGCTGGAATTGATATTGATTAATAATTTTGCTTACCTTGGATATGAAGGCGCTGAATCCTGCCTTTGTTGGTGATTTGTATTGAGCTTAAATTGATTATTGTTATACTCTGCTATGATTATAAAGACGTTTATATTTGTTGCTTTAAGTACCAGGTAGTGGAATGTATATGAATATAATGTTATTGCTTTGACAGGGGGGAATGTGTGTTGAGATCGTCCAAACTGGATATATAATGTTACCGTCCTGGTCTAAGGATGGTACCAGGACTAAGTCCGTCGGGAAGGTTGAACTGAACCCAGGGTGCTTGAGATTTTGTTGGGGATGGTTAAGATTGTTTTTAAATGGGGTGCACTCAGTGGTAATGCTGAACCTCTGAGGTAGGAACGGAGAAGGGGTGAGACAAGGAAATTGAGGCAAACGGCCGAATTAAGAAACTGTGCATGAATACACAGTGGGAGAAAATGATGAGATAATCAGAGGCTATGACATACGGATCAAGTAGTTCTGAGGGTACTGAATGGCAGATTGTTATCGTTTTGATTGTCAGTTGCAATGAAATATGGTTTATTACTTTCTGTCATATATTAATGCATTGAAACAGATGTTGATGTAAAATGAGTTTATCTTAGTTCTGAGGGTACTGAACTATGCCTTGGGGTATGTAAACTATAAATTTGTTGTACATATTATTGTACCATGCTATAAATAGGTGGACCTTTAGAATTGTTGTTTTCATGCCATGAAATTGACAGGTCACGAAATGGATGTATTTATGGCTTGGGCATATGAAATGTTGAAATTTTCTGAGGCCTGAGAGGAGCAAGAGAGAGACTAGAAGATGGAGTCCTCCTGTCAGGATACAGTGAGGAGGAGATAACTGTTTTCGATCAATTTAAGAGGTAGTGCCGTGTGCACACTAAGGTAGTGCCGTGTGCACACTAAGGGATTTGTGCTTTGACGAGAAATACATTTTTACTGAGATAGGAGATAGTGATGAGTCTAGGGGAAGAACGGTGCTCGGTGTGTACCAGGGTTTTGGAGAGAGTTAAGAGTTATAAGTAGGGGTATCTGGAGATAGCATTGTGGGAGCCCAGATGCTGCGTGAGAGTAGTAGATGTCCCAGCCCAGGAAAAAGGGGGATCCCCTAGTTAAAAGATTTTAATATTGACGATCGCGTAGCGATTCGTGGAGAAGAGTGGATGAGGAAGGAAACTATTGTGAATTTGTTTGTATGTGTTGTAAGTATAATCCGACTGGCAAGAAGCATTTGACCGAGTTGATATGCTTTTGGAAATAACTAGGGTTTAAATTATCTGATACAGCGAGAAGATAGAGCGCCAGAGAGTCGTCTCAGAGAACTCTAAGATGTTATGTCAATAACCATGAGAGATAGAATACGAAGTATACCTTGGAGGTGTGCATACACGTTAAGAGAGGTTAAAGGGAGGCAATTGGTATAAATTTTGTGGTTGTCAAGATTTTCTATCCAGAAGATTAGTGAAGGAGGATAAATATAAATAGTTGACCAGAGCGAAGGGTGTGTCTATAAGGAGAGAGTTGTTGAAAATCCTGTAAATAATTGTGATTTCTGTAGCTATGCAACCCATGGGTCAATGAACTTTTGTGTGTGTGACATTAATTATGAATTATTTGTATTTGAGAAGATTGTTGAATTCTTAGGTAAGAGCGGAACAAGCGAGGGACAAAAAGGGTGAATCTATTGGGCGAAATAAAAGCTGTAAGTGGAAGACACCAGCAGAGCATTTTGAGATAATTAGATTGATGACTTACGGTCCGGATAGACGTACGGCTGGAGGTGTTGTGCACGGACTCAACTAGTTTTATTTTGGGGCTGTTTTTTTTTTTTCTAGGTGTATTTTCCGTGTAACCAAGGAAGAAATAAAAAAAACTTGAAATGGTGAGTTATGTATATATTTTTGTTATGAATTGATGTTGTAGTAAAACATTTGCAAGGGTTGCATGTTAGATGATTCTATCGATGTAATGAAGATAAATTGTTACATTCGGTGAGCTCAAGTAGAATATGATATTAACTGGATGTATTTGGTTTTTGTTCTTATCTGGTTTGTTGTATGCCCTATGTGATTTTTGTAAATGGTTTAGAATATCGTGATACATTGACTTGCCGGCTAGAAGGGTGGAATTGGGATTTTAGGGTAGTATTAGGAGGAGGGAACTTTAGAACTTTATGATAGAGCTAAAGTTCTAGATGACAGGGGAAGGTCTGTAACAGTTCTATTGTTACCAGGAGAGGGGTTGTCAGGGAAACAACTCCTTACTGATGTATCTGGAGACCTTGACTTAATTAGAATTAGAATTTCCTGTTTACCAGTCCAGTTACTGTCCAGTTGAGTACTCCACCTGGAGAAAGTGATTTAATGAGGGGAATGCGGGCATTTATGAGTAGGCGAGAATCTCGAGACCAGGGCAGGGGCCAGCTGGATCTGGGAGTGAACATAAGTTAAAAATAGATTAAACGAAACAGACAGACCAGAGACTTTGGGAAGAACGGACGGAGGAAAATTGTTGTAGTAGATGGTTTATACTCTACTGAAGAGAGAGTTTATTTAACAGTGAGTTAATATGTGTTAATCTGCTAAGCGCAGCATTTGGAACGAGAAACAGGAGTGTGAACTTAGAACCTGAAATGAACATGTTATTTCTTTTCGGTAGAGAATTCAACCAAGTGAGGACTGACTGTGAAGTCAGAATTCGATCAGAATTGTTTTCTTTTGGCGTAGACCACACATGGTCCGACCTAAGTGAACAAGAGTATTGAACTAACGTGAAGAACTAGTTGACTAGATCCAACTTACTGACAGCCATTTAATCACAGAAGAACCGCGTTGTTCACTATACGTAACTATGAACCTGACGACGACCAGAAGTAAAACAGCGTGAGCATACCACCCAGCGAGACGACCAGACGACCAGATGACTGACCAGACGAACCGATGCCAGCTAATAAAGGGACCAGACGTCTGACGAGGGAACCCGATGCCAAGAGACTATTTGAAGTAGATGACTAGGCGACCAGATGTCTGTATGACTAGATTTCCGAGGCCAAGACGAGACCAGTGAATTTCCAGAAGAATCCGAACTTACCTGAGGAAGAATGAAGTTGTGAATGTCCATACTTTTCTGTATCACCGACGCCAGGTAAAGAATCAATTGTGACTTTGATGAACTATTTTAATGTATGTGGACTGATTTTGTTTATATTGTCATCAGTAAAGATAAACTTTATTGACATAGTGATAAAATTAAGTGAGTGAAGAAAGGACAGATTATTCAGAAGGATTCATGGAAACTGATAGTACAAGATACATTGTAATATAGATAGACGTTACGGGAGTGAAGAGGGGACAGAATTTGTGCACTTTGAATTATTTTATAAATTGTTTGGTGACTTAGGAATTACCCGTATCTGTTATTATTTCGCTCTTCAGGACAGAGAGAGAGAGAGAGAGAGAGAGAGAGAGAGAAGTTCATGTGATTAAATAGTTTATGAACATTTTAATTAGTTGCCTGATGTGTTTGTTATATATGTCAGAATTATGATGAGTGAAGTAGTTAAAGCTGTAAGAGGAGTCAGATACCTATAACTAGTTATTCTCGGACCGTTCTGCTACCGATTCCCTTTTCATTGCCTTGCTATTCTTCTTAATCCTCATTAGTAGGATTATTCTATTGTTTCTATCTTCTTGTTTTATTGTTTTTCTTTCTTGAGACCTAGTACCAGGGAACTGCTACACACTGATCAAGACCCTACTCCACCTCCTGGTGGTAATCCTGGAAATAAACAGCGGATCATGTCTGGCTAAGTGTGTGGGAATCGAGGGAGAGAGCTACTCTAATATAGGTAGTAGAGAAAACGAAGACATGTCTGTTATGTCATAAATTCTGAGTGAATGCACTCATCTCATGGCCGATGTCTAATGAGAAAGTTGTATAAATGCAAAGTAAATGAAGATGTAACAAGGTACGAGTTGTGTGTAAACGTATACTCACACCCCACACCCCCACCTACCCTTATCAATGGTCGAACCATAATTGCCAGTTCTCAGAAAGAAAGCCGTGCACTCTCCCCCATGCACTATAAGACAAATTGTGAAAACTCATAATACCTCGGAGTTACGACAACAAAACCAACAAGAATCTCCAACATATCTAACATATAAATAAGTTACACAACTAAATTAACCAAGTAACAGTTTTACTTGCAAAAGAGTTGAACACATTTATTTTTCTGGCTAGCAAACATATTGATGTTGTTGAAGTTTCGAATTTCACAAATTTATTTTTATGAACAAAAACAAACATTCTGTGAATTCAACCTGTCTTCGTTAATACTATTCCTAAGAAATGTGCTTATTCTTTTCAATGTGCTGAAACATCGCTCTGCATCCGCTGTTGAGACTGGAATTGTTAGAACAATTTGCAGAGTTTTGTATACTTCAGTAAACGATTTCTCGAAGGAATAATGCATGACAAAACTGAATAAATCACAGACAGAAGGAATGTGTTTGAATGTATCATTGCAATATATTACCGATAGTGCCTTTTTCAATTTTTCTTTGCAAGTAAACGGACTGTAGCTTGATGCATACGTAATAATTATCTTCTAATAATAATAAATAATAATAATTCCTCTCGTACCGTTATACGTTACATAGGGCCTGCAAGTAATTTCTCCATACCGCTCTATCCTGGGCAACGCGCTCAATCTCCTCCATGGAACGGAGACCGATATTTCCTGCCTCTCTCAGCAAAGTTCGTTTCAGGGTCTCCTTAGGTCGACCTCTCTTTCTTGAACCCTTTGCATCCCACTTCAATGCCTGCTTTGATATTCTTTGATCATTTCTCCTCAAGGTGTGCCCAACATATCTCCATCTTCTCTTTCTTATAACAGTTGTCACTAGTGGTTGACCAGACATGTCTCTGATTTCATCACTTCTCCTGAATTCGTTCCATTTTATATTCATTATTTTTCGCAGACATCTATTTTCAAATGCATTCAACTAGCTTTCTGTATCTTTAGTCATTTTCCAACTCTCGCTGGCATATGTTAGGATTGATACAACATTTAAATTGAAAATTCGTAATTTAGTTTTAATACTATATAACTTGCAGTTCCATATTTTATTTAGACTTTTAAAAGCTGATGTTGCTTTGCCAATTCGTATCATAATTTCTTTTTAACATTTCCTGTGCAATCAAAATTGCTACCCAAATAGGTGAACTGCTCTGTTATTTTTATCATTTTAGATTCCAGTGTGATATCAGCATTACTTGCCATAGGTGTCTTCATTATATTTGTTTTTCATAGCTTATCTGCAGTCCAACTTTTGATGCTATAGATGACAAGTCCGTTTTTCTTTGCATATCTTGGTTGTTTCTACTTAACAAGGCAATATCATCTGCAAAATCCAAATCTTCTAGTTGACTATTTTCTACCCAATCGTTGCCAGTTTCGCCCCTGCAACATTTTCGCATCACCCAGTCAATGGCCACTCCAAACAATAGCGGAGATAGAATACAGCCTTGCTTTACTCCGGTTTCATCTTCTAATACATATATAATAAAATACATTCTAAAATACAGTATGCTGACAAATATATTATGCTGACAAATACAATATGCTGACAAATATATTATGCTGACAGATACATTATGCTGACAAATACATTATGCTGACGAATACATTATGCTGACGAATACATTATGCTGACGAATACATTATGCTGACAAATACATTATGCTGACAAATACATTATGCTGACAAATACATTACGCTGACAAATACATTATGCTGACGATACAGTGTTACTGTCAATATCACACAAATGGTTTGAGAAATTATTAGGGGAAGTGAAACATAAATGCGAAAAACAAAATCTTTATCTCAATGTGGCAAAACAAAAATAATGACAACATATAAAACGAACATGGAGAGACAATAAAAAATGTGAACAGTTTCGAATAATTTGGTTCCCTGCTAACAACAGATGGAAATGGAATGAATGAAATTAAAAGAACAAACATGGCTTTACAAAATATTAAACAACTAAAATCAGTATGGAACGGAACTGATAGGAAAACAAAGATCAGAATACTTAGAGCATGCATATATAAGAGCATCCATAGTGTCAACGTATGGGTGTGAAGTATGGACATTTAATATGGCAGTGGAAAAACATATATGTGCTTTGTAATATAGTGTTACAAAAGACTCCTCCAAATATCTTGGACAGAGAAGAGAACAAATAGGTCTTTCCAGAAAGAACTAAAAATTAAAAAAAAACTTTCTGATGCTACAAATAAGAAAGAGAAAATTGAGATATTTTGGACATTTAAAAGACATGAATGGCTTCATGAATGAATGACAGGAAGGAGGCATACCAGCAATAAGAAGAAGAGGAAGACCACGGAGAAGAAGGATTTAGGATGTACCTGATGGTTTGAACATGACGGATGCAGAGGCAGGACATCTGGCCTATGATAGAGAGAAATTCCAAAAGACTGTTGGAGTGGCAAAGTTATTCTTTCTTTCTTTCTCGAATCCTGAATGCCTCACAGCGTCAGGTCAGGAAGAGATTTCTAAAACGGGCCCTAGTATGCGCTTCGTAGATAGTCTCTTTCGTCGCCTCTGTTATCTCTGAGGTCCATCTTTTGCGTGGCCGGCCTTTTGCTTTGTACTCATTGTATCGGAGCAGCATTGCTCTTTGGGGTGCACTGTCTGATGGTAATCTGCTTACGTGGCCGAACCATTTAATTTGTTGTTTCTTGATGAAGTCTAGTACTGATGTTGTACCCACTTTTTTCCTGATGTCTTCATTTCTCAACAGGTCTCTTCTTGTTACACCCAGCATTCTGCGTAGACACTTCATCTCTGTTGTGACTAGTTTTCTTCTATCGTTTGTTGTCAGCGTCCAGGTTTGGCACTGGTAACATAATGTGGGGAGAAAGATTGTGTTGAACATTGCTTTTTTGTGTTCATGGTGACGTGTTTGCATCTTACAATTGGCGCCATTTTCCCTATCATTTGATTTGCTTTGTTGCATCTGTGTTGAATTTCATTAGTTATTCTTCCATTTGCTGAAAAATGCTCCCCAGGTATGTGAAATCTTTTACTTGATTTAGTAGGTGATTATCGATGGAGATATTGGTAGAGCTTTCCTCTCTGGCGAATGTCATTTCTTCTGTTTTGTCAATGTTAATTCTCATGTTGTATTCGTTACATGCTAACTGGAGTCTGTTGATGTGTTGTTGTAGCTGTTCTTCTGTTGTTGATATGATTGCCTGATCGTCTGCAAAAATAAATTCATTTAAGAGTTCTCCGAGGTTGTTTCCTTCGCTGGTGTTAGCTATTTTACAGATGTGGTCAATGTACGTGATGAATAGCAGCGGGGATAGTACGCAACCTTGTCTTACTCCTGACCCTACGTGAAACTTTTCTGATAATCCTGTATTTGTTCTAATCGTACATTGGCTGTCAGTATAAATGTTCTTGCAAAGGCTGATTAGGTGTTCATTAACCCCATAGGTTGTTAGTATTTTCCACAACTTGTGCCTATCTACGCGGTCGAACGCTTTTTCCTGATCTACAAATGCAACATGTAGATGTTTGTCGGATTCGATAGTCCTTTCTACTAACTGTCTGAGGGCGAATATTGCGTCTGTACAGCTTTTGTTCTTCCTGAATCCAATTTGGGAGTCATTAAGCTGTGGCTCGATGATGTGGCAAAGTTCTACTAATGTCAATCTATTTGATAATGACGACATTCTAAAATAATAAGTATAAGCTACTCGTTAGTTTTGGTGGGGCTGGGTCACACTGGTCGTAATGACCAACCGCCACTTGTTCTACTCCTGTAGCACACCACTTTGAAATATAAGACAGATATGAAATTTAACGCGCTCGTACGTTTTTTTTACTGAGTCCTGAACATGGAAAATTAAATAAACAAACATATCAAAAGTAAAATCTTCATCATCTGTGTGCAGTATAACCATTATCAGTAGTCATGTATAGAACGAATATAATTAAATAATGGTTAGGAACTTAAATGAACAACTTGAGACTCAGTTATATCTTTAGTAAACTTTAGTTTGAACTGTACCGACTAGTCACGACACATTGTGTAAGCCTAAGTAAATACAGGCTACCAGTGGGGTAGTCTAATAATGCAATATAAGTGTGCTGCTACTTAAAATAAATATGTGTCGCTTTTATTTCACCTCTTTTTAACAAGACAACTATATTCAATGACACAACGATAACTATTGAACTTATAATTTTCTTTTTTACATTGTGCACATTTTCATTTAAATGTTTCACTTGATGATCATATCCATCATTTTGCAGAAACTGTAACGGCATCGTTAAATGTATTCTGCAATCTAACCTTGCACAAAAGTTACTTTTCAATCAACAACACACTAAAACTGGATAGTTCATTTTGACCGTGTGTATTTCTGTAGCAACTGTGGATTCACTTTATTACTGAAAACGACTTTTCAACGGACGCAATGGTTGCTGGAATAGTTATGAACAATTCTACTAATTTGAACACGTTTATAAAACATGAACTGAGATCATTATCAACGAAAAACTGCAGTACGTCAAGAACGGTCTTATTGCAGAACTCATCCGAAAAATAAAGTACCACAAGTTTGATATTTTTCAATAGTACATAGTCGAACATTTCTCCATAAACGTCATTTAAACACCAATCCTTTCAAATGTTATTGCTGATTTTTTTCCCGCACGCATTCTTTATGTAAAGCCACAACCTGACCATCAATCTCTCTCCTTGCCCGCTTCACAAAACTTTGTAGTTTGCATTAGTCTCCGAAGACCAGTACGAGTTAAGATGGAAACCACCAAGCGATTTTTGGAGAGATGCGCCGACAATGATCATAACCACTATGTACTAAGGTAACAAATTAAAGGAAACCTTTCATACCTCGTGGTACTTAGGGCAATACAGTGTTATGCCTGTATCGTTCATTGACCATCGTCACATGATGGGTGATGTGGTCAGCATCACGCCGGCTGCCTTTACTTTCACAGAGCCTGTCCGGTACCCAGTTGAGGCTGGGTCGACCTGAGAGCCGTCGCGGTCGGGACAAATTCCACGCCCACTGCGGGAGTTGAACATGGACCACCAGCCTTGAGAAGCGAATTCACTAACAACTACGCTACCGCGGCTCTCTCCTATGTACTAACATACCTCAAACACACACAATGCGTTTCACAACTCGTCCATAGAGATGGTTTAAATTCAACAATAGACAGCTCTTACATCTACTCTATAAATATTGTATAGTTAATATTTCCGTAAATACTTGTAAAAATAATTACTCTATTTGTACTTTCCTTCTGGTCTGGCATAGGTGTGGGTCACACACCTAGCACAAATAGAGATTACCCCACTGCAGGTTATATGCTTCAACACTCATCATCAAATATCTTGTCCTGAGCAGAAAGTTGCTACAAAAATAGTCCTTTTCTCTCTCTCCCTCGCGATCGTTCTTCACGGCCAATTTTATCATTAATTGGACCACTGGCAAGAACGGGGTGATCTACGTCGAGTCGATTGCGCGCCCATGGTGACTAGGCCCACCCGTCCGGTTTCAGCAAGCGTTTGATTTACTAGGGTGAACTTTCCCTAGGGTACGATCCTTTCTGCCGACTATATCGGCCCTGATCTTCGCCTTTTCGATCAGCTGTGCCGTATAATTGGGCTTTGTGATCTACGCCAAGACAGTGAGTTACGCTGTTATGCCCTTTCTGACTATGAGGTCGTTCCGGATAATAAACATTTCTCGGGGCTTATAAGCTTGTCCTCGGACGGCGTCTTACTCGTATACAACACCGTATAAAGTATCGGCCTTCGCCAATGTTCGGACCCGGACAGCCTGTCAGATCTTTACATTGTCGACATTACTTTACCGTTCATTTTTGAGCTTGATATGGAGTAGGAACATTCTCAGACTTTTCTAGACGCGCGTTGGTACGTGGCAATTAGCATTTAGCCTCGGAAGACACCGGCCTGGGGCCAAGCACAATCAATGTAGAGGGTCGTTTCAATCGGCGCTGGCAACGCAGCTGAGTATTTTGCGCTCGCCACTATCACCTGCCCCAGTTTTTCTGGGGATGTTAGTTGTGACTTCAATAGTGCCTTGCCCGGTTGCCCCAAGGCTGGCAGTTCCGTTAGGTATCACCCGCCTCAGTTCTTACGGCGATGTAAATTGTTGTCGCAACAGTACCTTGCACGTTTTTCCCAGGGAGGGTAATTTTGTTATGCACTAAAACGCAACTTGTTGTTTTGCGCTCGGCAAACCATACCCAGTACATGTATCTGCACCAGGCCACCGATGCGGAGTCAGCTGCAATCTTCCCTCGTACCGACACGAAGGTAGACTTTTATTCGTTACGGATCTGACATATTTATTCTTGCCCACGTGCTGGCAATGTTTGCCACCTTCCCAGGGCTTCGGGTTTCGACCTACGTGGGCACACGTTTCGTCACTGGATGCACCTCTCATCCTTTCAAGTTTACCAGTCTCCCCATCGGCAGAGAAACAGGTAATTTGTGGCGGGACTTGGGCAATATTTTGTTGAACATTGGCCAGGAGATTTGTGCATTTAGCTCGTATAGATCTGCATTTTTTTCCGTACTTGCATTGCTACTACTACCAGTAGTTCTCCCCGATCCCTGTCCCCATTAGCCAGACCAGAACCAAAGTCTGTTTCCAGGGTCACCGCGTGGAGGTTGGGGCAGGGTCTTGGTTAGCTGGTCCCTTCGCTAACCCTGGCTCATATTACCGCCGTGACCATGAGCCTTTGACTCCGTCAGACTCTAATTTATCATTATGTAGACAATGACAGAGTGCAACGGGGTCAGAACGGAGTTTTCCTATCTCTTAGAACCTACTGACCCATGTTCAACTGCTGTTGACATGGAACCCTTCTCCACTTCAGTCTTCAAATTTCTTGTTTGAATATTTGCTGCTACCACCAAGATCTGCACCCGGGGTGGCTGCACCCAGGTTGGCACCCCAGGCTTCCACGCTCACCCCGACGGCCCTCCTACACGTCTCGGCCTCGTTTCTCGATTTGTATCCATTGCTGAGACAGCCCGGCATGGATCCGACGCTCTAGCGCTAGTTTGGCTTTCATGCTTCTGTACCCCTGAACCTGAACCCTTGCTGTTCTGTTCTCTAGGTATCTATCAAGCCAATTGTACATTCTTCCCATTACGCCGAGGGTGAGGAGTTTCAGCCTTAGTCCTTCTTTCCAGACTGTGTCGAACGCCTTCTCCATATCTACCAAGACCGCCAGTGTTTGTTTCTTTTCTTGGAAACCATCCTCGATTTACTGGGCAATGTATGTTACTTGATCTTCTGTAGATCTATATCTCCGAAAGCCTCCCTGTTGTGACATGAGAAGCCCTTTGCTTTCCAAGTGTCAAGATAGTCGTTTGTTCACCATACGTTCCATGAGTTTGCCCGTGCAGATCAGGAGGCTTATTGGTCTGTAACTCGCTGGGTCGAGTTTATTTTTGCCTGATTTAAGGATGGGTACCATGATTGCTTCTTTCCATTCTTGTGGTACTATGCCTGTTCTCCACAACATGTTTAGAACGGCTAGTAGGGCTGCTTTTGCTCTGGTACCCAAGTTCTTTAGCATCGCATTGGGGATCCCGTCCTTTCCGGGCGACTATCTGGGCTTCAGCTCCCTTAAACCCTCTTCCAATTCATTACTAGTAAACGTTACCGTTAGGTGACTATCCGCTTTTCTTGGCTCGCCTTGGAGGGCTATCGCATTTCTCTTAGTGTCATCGACTACTTCTTGTGTTATGCTTACTCTGCTGACTTCGGCATATTTTTACATTAGAATGTTTGCCGCTTCTCTTCCTGAGGACATCCTTTTGTCTTGTTCGAGGACTATTGGGGTCGGCTGGTGTTTTCGTCACTCAGCGCTTTTTCCAACTTCCACAATTGATGGCCATCCCTATCAAGATTCAGTGATTCGGTCGTCTTAACCCAGCTCTTGCGTGCTGCTCGTTTTACTTCCTTCTGTACTTGCTGCTGCCGCCTTGTAAGCAGTATTGGTTAACACAGACTGTGCCTGTTCAGCCTCTCTCCTTGCTTCTTCAAGGTCATTTTCAAGCTTCTGAACCTCTGCTGTCCAGTATGGCTTGTAGTCCTTCCGTGCGCCTCTGGGAATGGTTTCCCGTGCCGCTTTCACGATTGCGAATGAGAGTTCCATTGCCACGGATCGCATGTTTTTCTTTTCATGCATGTTGATGGGTACAACATTGGCATCTGTCAGCGCCCCATACTGTTTCCAGTTCGCTTTTTTGTAGTTCCACCGTGGCAACCACATTTTGGGCTATGGTACACAATTGAGGTTTACCTGCAGGTTGACCGGTCTATGGTCGCTATCTCCTAGCTGCTTGGTAACCGTACGGACTATTTGTGTGGATAGATTGCCTGTTGCAAAGGCCAGGTCTGGGGTGATCGCTGTGTGCCACCTTCTCGAGTAGAAAGCTGGCTGATCGTCTGGGGCATTTATGAGGAACAGGTTGTTCTCTATCTCCCAGTCTTCCACTTCTACGCCTCTGCTGTTTGTTTTGAGGTAGCCCCATCATTCCGATCGACTGTTGAAATCACCGACCACGATGCATGCTGCTTTTTCTTTTATATTCATAGCATTGAGTGACAGTGAGATTTCATTTGGGCAATATAGGCTGTATAGGAGGATGTGCTTTTCCTCGAATGTAATTTGAACGCCTACAATCTCTACTGATCCGGCGCTTCCAGTGGTTCCTTTCGTTTGCTTTCCTGGAATGCCGTTTCTAACTAGTGTGAGGACTCCACCTTTGTGTCTTTCTCGGTCTATTCTGAAGGTTTGGTAACCTTTAATCTCGAATCTATGTTGGGCATTTAGGTGTGTTTCCTGTATGCACGCAACATCAATATCGTCTTCTGCAAGTCTTATTGTGAGTGCTTGCTTCTTGTGATGAATGCATTCGACATTCCATTGGGTAATATTTAATTTTCTATGTTCGATACTTGACCGTATCGAACAAGTAACTTTGACCCGGAGACCTCGCTCGCTGCTTTGCCGATTTGGAGGGCAGGGACCGTCGGTAGCATAAAACGGGCCCCTTCGAGGCATGGGGCCCGGCACTCGTCCTGCCCGGCGGGTCTTCTCAGGCGTAGAACCATATCGAGATTCATTATTAAAAGACATATTCATGATAAAAATTGGTCCATGCTGCCTTATCATGGGTAGCTACGTTTCACTTTCAGTGCCGTTTTGAGCACTGGTGCTTATCTTTCGGGCGTGTATCCGATTTCAACCAACGTTTACTGGGTTCGCTCTCCCTTAGCCTTTGACTATCCCCAGCCAAAACCCACAAGGCAGTGAGTTGCCACTTTCTTTCAGGGCAGCGACCCTTAGACGGCCTGTCCTCCCGGGCTTATGAGTGCCGTTTTCCCACAACCGGTCGTTTTAATGAACACCTTGGTTTTTCGTCCGTTCAGGTTTTTTTACGGTTTGCTCCGCTAGTCTTTGGTTGCCCCCAACCATAAACTACAAGGCAGCAGCGGTTCCCTGCGAGAGAGGACATAGTTTTGTTTCATGAGACGCTTTCGATCTTTTGAACTTTGGGCATATTTTTTCGGGCTTCGGCCAAGAAATGTGTGCGTTGTTTATGGATTTCCGACCCCTGCATTGCAGTATTTGCATTTTACCACTTTTTGTTTTTCTCCGGCTCTTGGACTCTGCTGTTTCGTGCTCGTTTCATGGGTATATTTTTGCGGTCTTCGGTCAGGAAATGTGTGCAGTGTTCAGGGATTTCCGACCCGTGCATTGCAGTGTTTGCATTTATGCCACTTTTGTTCTCGGACTCTCGAACTCTCATACTCTGCTGTTTCATACTCATTTCAGCTTGGGCTTATTTTTGGGACTCGGCCAGAAAATGTGTGCAGTGTTAAGGAACATAGAACCCATGCATTTCTTTCCTATGTTCACACTACCTCCACTGATATTTTCGCGGACGCTCGCATGCTGCTGTTCCGTGCTTTTGAACATGGAGGTGTTTTTGCGGACTTCGGACAGGAGGTGCGTGATTTGCTCAGGGATTTTCGGCCCCTGTAGTGTTTTTGTGTTTGCACTTCTACCTTACATGTAGGTCTCCCCGATCCCTGCCCTTCTTTTACCAGACCGGAACCAGAGTCTGTTTCTAGGTTCCCCACGTGGAGGTTGGGGCAGGGTCTTGGTTAGCGCGCCCCTTCGCCAACCCTGGCTCATGTTACCACCATGACCTCATGAGCCTTGATCGTGTCATCTATTGAACCTCGACTGATTTAATGAACCATTCGCGGTTTCACCGTGAGACAGTGTGAACTTAGACATGCATGGCTTAATCTTTGAGACAAGCTACTGTGCACAGTCTACTGGCAGGAACAACCAGATAGCTGTCATGGACGTGACTGGACCGACAATGTTCGGGGTAGGGAGACAGCGCTCTGTGCAGAGCGGATCCCAAAGTCCCCGGCGAAAATGCGAAATTGAAGCGAAACGACCGAGCACTCGCTTCCCACCGTTTTGCCGGCAAGACTTCGCCTCGCCAAGCAAAGAACGACACCATGTTTCTACCTGCGGACCCACAAGCTCGTTGCGAGAGCCGGGTCTTTTAACAAGACCACCGTCGAGCGTTTACAATTTTAGACTGACTGCATCACATCGCGACCGAGAACTTCGATATACGGACACACACACGCCACCAGTAAGATCGCACGATCTAGTCTTAAAAGCAGACGCTACCTTTATCCCTGATTCGCTGGAAGCCTCGTTTGCGACGTGAAGAAGTGGAGATGCACACTCAGCAGTTAGAGACTATGCACGCAAATGGTTATCGACACTGGGAAACAGCGTTCGCTTACTGGATCGCTCGGCCGGTTATTTTTCAAAACGAGGAGGCACAGCTTGCAGACGCACAACCCAGATTAATAGTCGTTCTGAATTTCCCTCTCTCTTAGGCAAAATGTTCCGCCAATGCAGTCGTCATGCTCAAATCATCAGTTACATAATGAATACATCGTCTCTGTGGTCTGATCTACTCTTTTTGCAGGATGTCCTCTTTAGCCCATCTTTTTTTTTAAATGTTCAAATTACTGCAAGATTCGCATTCGATTTTGTATCATCAGCCAGTTGTCTTTACTTTGATTGTGAGTTATTTCTGTATATATATATTTGTTATTTTCTTCTCCCCCTCCCCGGTATATAGAGAGCTCTTCTCTAAGACTTATATTCAAAATCCCATCTGTTTTTCTACTGCTTTGTTAAAGGTTCATGCTTCAAACCCTTGATATATATATATATATATATATATAATAACAATAGTTATACAAATTGGAAACTACTTTTAGAAGAGTAATCGGTTATTTGTTTTATACAATGCGAGTAAAGACATGGTTAAACATGATAATTATTAAATGTCGTGAAGTTTAATTTGATTTGTCATGTTTTCATTTTTAAAACTGGTGTATGTTGCTGTAGAAATATATTTCAATTTCACATATTCAATAAATGCTAGATTCGACTTGGTTCTAACTTATTATTTTCTTGATACGCGACCATTGATTAAAGTTATGTATTTCATTGGTAGTTTATATGTGTGTGTTGAGTGGCTGAGTGCCTATATTAGGACATACTAATAATTTATGAGATCTCATACACATCTAGTACCAGTATTGAGTCACATGTCATTAAATTATTTTCGTTGTACATTTCTCTCCTTTCCCTTGTTTTCGTGTTCATCAATTTTATTGGATTATGCGACTATGTGTTGTTTCTTGTCTTTTCCGATGTCTTTCTTGACTTCTCTTGAACAGTTATTATATTGAGAAAAGGTGGAGGCTGCAGTAAAACTTTGAAAAATAGCTAAACACGTAAACACAAAGTACTACAGTTTTACAAAATACATCAACAGTGACGATAAACAGCAACGTTTCGACCAAAAGGCCTTTATCAAGCAAACATTACAACAAGAATGACGAATTTCGAGGAACACTACAAATGGACGATTACATGTGGAAACATAAACCTATCTAATGAAAATCTGGGAATAAAAACGAACAACGAAATGAGTGCAACACAAAAACCGAAAGTGGAAAAGAAGAGAAACAATAAACAATATAGTGGATAAATGACACATATATGGAGCAAACACACGTATAGATAACAAGGCACGAGATAAGACAGTACTAAGAAGCATAGGAATGTAATGCGTTGAGTCCAAGAGGTCGCAAAGTGCCATAGAATGAAATAAAACGGTTCTCCAGGGCGAATCGACTGCGATCATCGGAGGAACATGATCGGATGGCTGTGACCTGGACATCGTCAACTCCTGAATGGCCAGTTTCGTTGAAATGAGTGGCCACAGGAGTCACAGAGCGTTGGCGAATATCGCGTAAGTGTTGGGCGAATCGGTCACTGAGTCTCTTACCGGTTTCGCCAATATAGGACTTGTTGCATCGTTTGCAGGTGATGGCATAGATGATATTGCGGGACTCACACGTGAAACTGTCTTGAATGGCATACGTAGCTTTTGGAAAAGAGACAGTGGGGTCTGTATTACATATGCACATGTATTACAGCGCCGACGTCCGCACTGGATGGTGCCAAAGTGACTCTGGATATTAGGCTTGAGGCGACTGTGTACCAACAAATCCTTGAGGCTTCTGTCCCGTCTGTAAGCCACCAAAGGATAGTGTTGGAAGACTGAACGTGTCTCAGGATCAGACTGAAGAATAGGGAGATGGTGGAATAAGACCTTTTTCACCAGGGAACTATGAGGGTGGAAAGTTAAGATAATTTTAACCCTGTCAGACTTGGGGGTTCTATGTATGTGAGAAAGGGCCTCCTGTCGAGCAATTAGCTGAACCCGATGCATGGCAGATGTAAGCACATTCTCCGGGTATAGGCGCTGGCGGAAGAAATCCAGCATCTCGTGAGCTCTATCAAGAAAATCGTCGTCCTCACTACAGAGGCGACGAAGGCGTAAGAGTTGAGAGAAAGGTAAAGAGTCACGACAGGCCTGGGGATGGGAAGAGGTATACAGAAGAAAGCTATGTGTATCAGTAGGCTTGTAGTATACTGATGTAGTGATAGTGGATAGGCTGATGGTGATAGTGATGTCAAGAAAATTGACACAGGAGGTAGAGATGTGAGAGGTGAACCGAATAGCAGGATTGAAGGCATTGATGAAGGTGATGAAGCGTGACAAATCGGCTTCAGACATGTCGGTAACTCCAATACAATCATCGATGTATCTATGATACACGGACGGAAGAGGACCATCATAGGTGTTCCATACTAAGTGTTCAAGATGACCCATGAATAGACAAGCATAGCTGGGTCCCATTTTAGTACCCATGGCGACCCCACTAATCTGTTCGAAGAACTGGTCATTGAACTGAAAGGAGTTGAGGGTGAGAACTAGTTCAGCAAGACGAAGGAGAGTCGAGGTGGAGACAAGAGGGTTAGTTCTCCTGTCGAGAAAGAACTGGAGAGCTTGAAGTCCGTCAGAATGAGGTATAGAGGTATACAGTGAGCAGACATCAAGGAGGAAGAGGCGATAAGTCCTGCCAGGCAACAACTTAATAGAAGAAAAACAGACAAAGTGTGGTTAGTATCCTTCAAGAATGAAGGTAGTGTAGTGACTATAGGCGCTGTAATACATGTGCATATGTAATACAGACCCCACTGTCTCTTTTCCAAAAGCTACGTATGCCATTCAAGACAGTTTCACGTGTGAGTCCCGCAATATCATCTATGCCATCACCTGCAAACGATGCAACAAGTCCTATATTGGCGAAACCGGTAAGAGACTCAGTGACCGATTCGCCCAACACTTACGCGATATTCGCCAACGCTCTGTGACTCCTGTGGCCACTCATTTCAACGAAACTGGCCATTCAGGAGTTGACGATGTCCAGGTCACAGCCATCCGATCATGTTCCTCCGATGATCGCAGTCGATTCGCCCTGGAGAACCGTTTTATTTCATTCTATGGCACTTTGCGACCTCTTGGACTCAACGCATTACATTCCTATGCTTCTTAGTACTGTCTTATCTCGTGCCTTGTTATCTATACGTGTGTTTGCTCCATATATGTGTCATTTATCCACTATATTGTTTATTGTTTCTCTTCTTTTCCACTTTCGGTTTTTGTGTTGCACTCATTTCGTTGTTCGTTTTTATTCCCAGATTTTCATTAGATAGGTTTATGTTTCCACATGTAATCGTCCATTTGTAGTGTTCCTCGAAATTCGTCATTCTTGTTGTAATGTTTGCTTGATAAAGGCCTTTTGGTCGAAACGTTGCTGTTTATCGTCACTGTTGATGTATTTTGTAAAACTGTAGTACTTTGTGTTTACGTGTTTAGTTATTATATTCAGTGCTGCTTCGTTTTTGACTCTGTTTGTTTTATTTTTCTTCGTTCTTCAATGAGCTTCAGTGTTCTTTCAGTTATCTAGAACTGTTTATTGTGTACTTTTCTGGTTATGATGTTATTTACGGTGGAGATAAGCAACAACCACTTATACTAAATTTCATTGATTTTAAAAGGCAATTCATAGTCTCAACATAATCTCCATGGGGAATGTTCTGAGATGCTATGAAATACCAGAGAAAATAATAAACATTATCAACAGCCTCTATGATGACTCACAGTGTGCAGTCCGCACTGATTAATGGCACAACGACTCGCTTATGATTGAAACCGGAGTAAAGCACAGCTGTATTCTATCCACGCTATTGATTGAAGTGGCAACTGACTGAGTGATGCGAAAATGTTGCAGGGGTGAAAGTGGCATCGATTGGGTAGAAAATAGTCAACTAAGAGATTTGTATTTTGCAGATGATATTGACATGTTATGTAAAAACTACTAAAATATGTACACACAAAAACCAGATAACTTGTCATACATAGCATCAAATGATGAATTGCAGATAAGCTATGAAAAGACAAATATAATGAAGATACTTAACCCTTTGAACCCTGCAACCTGTACCTTAAAAATACCTTTTTCCGGAGTTCCTTAGCAATAACAGCCCATATCAGAGTTATATTAAAACACGATAAGTTAGCACACTTAAGTGCTCTATAATTTGTTACTGACGTAACCCATCATCTCCGTTATTACTGTTTATTATCTATTTGCAGTACATATAGACTGTAGTACATATAGATTCATCTCCCTCCTAAGCCATGTGGGAAAAATGTTTGCAAGAGTTCTTGAGCAACGAATAAGACCAA
Organism: Arion vulgaris; assembly: GCA_020796225.1. NCBI lineage: Eukaryota > Metazoa > Mollusca > Gastropoda > Stylommatophora > Arionidae > Arion > Arion vulgaris. The sequence goes on from CM036757.1 coordinate 44,294,604, forward strand.
TTGTGGAGACAGCACTCAGTCCACAACAGTTTGGATTTAGATAAGGAAAAGGGTGCACAGATGCAATATTTGCTCTAAGACAAATTAGTGAAAAGACTATAGAATACAAAAATCAAATGCATATAACCTTCATGGACCAAGAGAAGGTATTTGATAGGGTTAACAGAAACATATTATGGGATGTTCTCGAAAACTACGGAATAAAAGGAACACTGCTAGACTGTGTTAGAGCCATATATATGGAAAGTGAAAGTGCCATACGAACAAGCGCCGGACTCACAAATTGGTTTCAGTAACATCAGAGTACGGCAAGGATGTGTTTTATCACCTCTCCTCTTTATTATATACATGGATAGTATCACCAAAATAGATGAAGCATCACTCAACGCAGACCAACAAAATGAACTGCTCTTTGCTGACGACCAGTGTATATTCCATAATAATATTGAACAGCTTCAAGAACACATAAACTTACTCAACAATAGCTGCCTCAAATACAACATGAAGATCAATATTCAAAAGACAGAAGTCATGACTATAAGTAGAGAACATAAAAATATCAACATAAAAATAAATGACCAAACGCTAAAGCAGGTGAGAGAATTCAAATACCTTGGAAGTATCTTCACATCTGATAGTAGACTGGACAGAGAGATCGAAACTAGAATCCAGCAAGCCAACAACATTACATACCAGCTTACCCCAATTTTGAAACACCCAGCTATTCCAGTAGTGACTAAAAGACAGATTATAAATTCAATCTTTATACCAACACTGCTACCAGAGCCAAACATGGGCACTGACAAAAGAACAAGAAGGAAAAATTACCACATGTGAAATGAAATGCCTGAGGAAAGCAGTAAATAAAACAAGAAGAGACCATATAAGAAATGAGGAAATTAGAAGAACAGTCGGAACAACACTAGCTATTAGATTTATTGAAAAACAGAGACTCAAATGGTTTGGCCACTTGGTCAGAATGAACCCGAATACACCAGTTGCAAGAGTGTACAACCTGAAAATGGAATCATCAAGAGGAAGGGGCAGACCAAGAAAAAGATGGGTTGATGGAGTTACAGACATCTTAAACTCCACAATACCACACCATATCAAGCGACCGAGCGTGCATTATCTCGAAAACCGATCATCAGTTAAACCTGCAACGCCTAGCGGCAAAAAAGCAGAGAAGGACAAAAGAAAGAAAGAAAGATCTATTTGCAGAATACTAAACTTTAAAACTTATTTGATATAATAGTGGCTACGGCAGCAAATATTCCCGGAAATGTAGATTTTTCTCCAGATAGAACATATCTTCTTCTTCTTCTCTTCCACCATTTACTTCTTTCTAGAAGTGTTGGGGGTGAAACGTAGTGATCTTGTGTGTGCTCTTTTTAAGGCACTTTGTAAGCTAATATTCATGTTCGTAAGACTGTTCTTGATGCCGTCGCTCTATCTTTTGCGTGATCTTCCTCTTGCCTTGTACTCATTATACTTTTTCTCGTGGCTCTCTGTGGTAAGTGATACCAGGGCATTCTGGTCAGGTGTCCAAACTATTTAATCTGTTGTTCTTTATGAATTGCATAACTGGTTTCACATCCAGTCTCCTTCTGATTTCTTCATTTCTAATTTTGTCTCTTATTGTCACACCTGCAGCTCTTCTAAGACACCTCATCTCTGTCGTTATGATTTTCCGCTCATTAGCTGCTGTTATTGGCCATGTTTGACACTGGTAACATAGTGTTGGCCAGAAAATCGTTCTTATGAGATTTGCTTTAGTTGTTAGCGGTATCTCTTTATGCGACAACAGTGGTGTTAACTGTCCCAGTACTTGGTTAACTTTTGTGCAACGATTTCTGATTTCGCTATCGATACTTCCATCTGCTGTGAAAATTGCTGCTAAGTATTTGGCCTCAATTGTTTGTTTTATGTCTACGTTCTGGAGTTTTATTGTAAGGCTTTCTGGTTTTCTACTTATTGCCATTGTCTCTGTCTTTATTATATTTATTTTCATGTTGTACTCCTCACCCTTGATGTTAACTAAGCTCAAATGGTTCTGGAGACATTTTTCATTTTCTGCAATCAGTACTTGGTCATCTGCAAATATAAGTTCTGAAATATGTTTTCCTTTCTCTATTCCTGCTTCTCTACTTATGTTGTCCATGTATGTTATAAACAGCAGTGGGAGAGCACACATCCCTGTCTAACTCCTGAGTTTACTGTGAATGTTTTTGATGTTCTGGCTTTTGTTCTTATGTAACTTTTATTTGAAATGTATAAACTTTTGCAGACCTTTGATGAGATGTTTGCTGATTCCATATTTTCTTAAACAATCCCATAGTTTGTTTCTATCGACTCTGTCGAAGGCCTTTTCCTGATTTATGAATGCCACACTACAGGTCTTGTTATGTTCTATTGTGCTTCCCGTCAGTTCTCTTAATGTGAATATTGCATCGGTACAGCTTCTTTTTTGTCTGAAACCCATCTGTGCTTCTGAGAGTTGTTGATCAATTGTTGGTCTTAGTCTTTTTTCAATGATCTTAGCATACAATTTTCCTATGTGACTTAGTAGTGAGAATCCCCTATAGTTATTACATTCCTTCTTGCTGCCTTTGTTTTGCCAATTTGGTGTGATTATTGCTGTTTGCCAATCTCCTGGTGTTTCTTGGTTATACAGTTTGAATATCAGTCGATTAAAACAATTCTTTGCAGACAGTGTAAATGATCATCTCTCTTTCGATATCTTTTTAAGAATAAACACATTCAAGGTCTAATTGATCTTCAGATTCACTCAAAACAAATTCAATAGCTTGCTCTGTTGTTATACGTTTGGAGTAACCATTTCCGAAATTTTTAGAACGTCTTTTCAACATGAAACAACTTAACTAATTACTGTATCAGTAACACAAAAATCTTAACTAATCTTAACTAATTACTGTATCAGTACCAGAAAAAATTGTGAAAGTTGGAAATCAACAAAGAAAATTGATAAAAAACTGGACAGCTTTGAGAATAAATGTCTACGAAAATTATTAAAAGTAAAATGGAGTGATTTCGTTTCTAACAACACAGTGATAGATAGAACACACCAACAACCCGTATCAAATATTATAAGAAACGAAGGTGGAAATATTTAGGTCATGTTCTTAGATCAGACAAAAGAGACTAAATCGACAAGTCCTTATGTGGTCACCAGTTGGGAAAAAAACGTGGAAGACCAAAGACCACTCTTCGAAGAACCATCCAACAAGAAAGTAAACTATTGGGATGTAAAACCATGCAAGATCTCCAACTGCTAGCAAAGAACCATATCACATGTAGATCTAAAACCTCTGCCTTATGTGCCGCCTTTGGTACGAAAGGAACAAACTAACTAACTAACTAACCAGAAAAAAGAAGGAACACTGATGTCCTTAAGGAACTAAACGTTAAAGAGATCTGGCTGATAAACAACATACTATACAAAATTTAAATGCTTTGGTCACATCAAGCGTCACGATGGCCTGGAAAGAACAATACTAGAGGGCAGGTCCCAGGACGTAGAGGCAGACCAAGAAGAAGATGGCTACAGGATAGTAAAGAAACCATGAACATGACCATCGACGAAGTGGATGAACTGGCAAGAGACAGAGTGAATTTCAGATGTACTGCAAGAGAGCAACGTCCTATAAAGGATACGCACCTTGATGATGACCACAAAATCACACATCGGCGTCCGCCATCTTGCTAAACAACGTAGAACACGTAGGTTGTGATTTACGTCACAAGTGTACACAATTTAGTTTTAAATACCGCAAAATAATGAAAAATATTATCAGACTGATAAATCGGGCATTTTAGTCTTCATTCTTTTGTTTTGTTGGCATGTTCCTGGACCGTATTCTTTTTATAATGTTCCCAATGTTTACTAACAGAAAAAACCGTAGTTAATAAATTAATAAACATATTAGAATAGTAAACAGACGTACCTTTCTGTATGATGAATTTTTAAATAACGAGGCTCATTTGTTTTTGGTATAAATTTCACACATTTACGCGTTCCTATACTGACTTCCTTTTCTAACTCTGACATGGCATTCAGTATTAGTATCTTGCCCAATTCAGCTGCAACACAGAGAAGATTGTGTCATGCTAATTGTTATTGTTTATATCATAGATTCCCAAACTTTTCGCCCATCGCCCACTTTCCACGACTTTGTTACGCCCTCCTCCTCATAATAACAGTTTGCCAACGCCCCCTTCCAGCCACACATATAACATGCTCTATTTTCACTTTGACATAGAAAATTGATATATATATTTCTGTCATACATAGTCAATTTTCAAATGATTATATAAATGAAATCGAAAATTGATGAAAACATGGATTGAGTAAGATGGGCATAAGATGAATTAAAATGCAGAATTCAATTTTAAATGATCATTCAATAAAAATCACGAAAAAATTCATCCAAATGCTACTGAACCCACTATCACACCACTGGAAGGCTTCAGCGCCCTCAGGGCGATACGCCCTTTGGGAAACGCTGGTTTATAGCAACAATATCTTAGATATAGTTATCAACGTATGAAAGATAAATCATCATAAAGCTTTAAACAACCACTGTTGTAGTCATTTATCACATCAAAGACAATCATCAAACATTTATTTCTCTATCGTTTCTTGATATTCAGACAGTTGTTGAAGTCATCTCATCTATGTTGTGATTTACTCTCATTATCTGAAGTCAGTTCTAAAACAGATAACAATATATTTGAACAAAAATATTTATGCTCGCTTTAGTATATAGTGATGTGTGCATTGTTCACAAATATTATTACATAATGAAGTTCCAGTTTCAGTTTTGAAAACATTCATTTCACTTCAGATTATGTCCGTATATGCTTCGATCTTTTGACAATATCTCCAACAGCTTGCTGCAACGAACCGTAACAGTTAAATATTAATTGAAGAGACTACTCATGTACCTCTTTTTCTGTACTTTTCTCTCCACTCCAACCTTTAATCCAATCACTTGCAATCTAGCAAATGACGTGAATTCGTTTAGATGAAAATTCTATTGAAACCACAATCTATGATGAAAGTCAGAATGTCAACTCGATCCATTGGCTGGGCCCCCAATATAGGATGTCAGAGTGAACCAGCCTGTCTTATTGACAACTACACAGATTTGCCTGGGAACAAATATGAATATAGTTCTCTAATTGTTGATGCTTAAATAATGTAATCCATTGCCTGCGCTCTTAACCACCCTCCACATAAAAAAAAAATAATGAATCACTTTGAATTCAAGCATGAGTTTAGCTTATTGACTCGAGACAGAGCAGTGCGTTAGTCATCATCAGTACGCCCATTGTTATGCCACTTGTAAATTCATCATTGTTTGAAATTTATGTTGTATGAGCCAGCAGATAATGCCCAAATCAACGTTTCGTAGCGAACAACATATTCATGGTGTAAATAATAATTTTCCAACGGGCGGTACAGACCACCAGGGTCGAGAATTTGTAAGGGGTACTGAGTAGAAAAGTAAATTTTGGGGTTAGGTCTTCCTAGGACCTTCCGCCGACCCCTTAAGCTGAAAATTCAAAGTCACGCATGTTCGCTTTAAAAAAGATGAAAACATTTGTCAAGAATTATTTTTGCAAGAACATTAGAAACGGACAATAAAGATAAAATTATATTTGACGTATTGGAATACTATTTTAAAGAAAAAAGAATTCCGCTACATAATATCTTGTCTGCTGCCGATGGTACTCTGGCAATGACTGGACGCCAAAGCTAGTTGATTTCATATTTGAAAAAGGCTGTTCCAAATGTAGTCGCCGTGCATTTTGTGATTCACCGGCAAAGTTTTGTGACATAAAATCTTAGTAATTGTCTTCATCGCTACCTACATAATGTAATTACATCAGTTAACATGACCAGAAGAAAATACTATCGATGAAAGATTAATGATAATTACCAAAATGGTTCTATTAGATAGATTTTATTGAAAGGCTATAGTAATATTGCTTATCTGACATAATTATACAACAAATTTAATGAAACGAACTTACAACTGCAAGGAAATTATTTTAATTTGATCAAAGTAAACGCAATTATTTATCCGTTCGCGTCAAAACTTGCGTTGTATTAACATTTGACAATTTTATCAGTTTTAAAATTTTTCTTCAATGAAAACAACTCATGAACCAGATGCACCAAGCTATAAGGCGCCTAACATGGTGCAATGATGCCTCAAAATGATGAATGGAATAACGGATTCTATGGTCGCGCTCTTTCCTGAGACTTAGCCACAGATAAAGTATATTGGACCAACCATCACGAGATTAGCCAAAAATAACTGCCGGTGTTCACGTTGTCACTGGTGCAAAAGCAAAGAAGCGGCAGGAAAATCTTGCAGATCAAAACCCCACCAGACTCGGAACATTCAACAAAATCCGATGGAGCGCCGTGGACATTTCCACCAAAAAGCAAGTCCTAGCAGTGAAAAATAGTTCTTTCATGTATTAGGGAAACACAAATCAAACTCCTCCCCCCCCCCACACATATTCTCTGTCTGAGGTTATCAATTATACAGATAAGGCCACACGGAGAGGGGAAGTGAGAGAGTGGGGAGCCTCTTACGCGTGAGCAACAAATACACCATGAAACAGATAGAAATCAGCACAAATGGGGAAGCAGAAATCTTAGGAATTAACATCTTTGTAGACAACTAACAGATTTAAACTAACAAAGCCCTTATGCTGGAAACCATGTCACTGACCAATACAAACTGTCTAGTAGTGGGAGATTTTAACAGTTGCTCAGAAAGGTAAGGATAACAAGACACCAGTGTAAAAGTGGGGGCTAGAACAGTGGAAATAGATAACAACCTGCAGCTCAGAAATGGACGCGATGACCCACCAACCTTCTACTCAAGGATAATATAAAAATATATCCCCCAGACCTTGTCTTTGCCACCGGTGACATATCCCAGATCGTGCCTTCATGGAACAACTAGGAGACAGTGACCACAAACCTGTCAAGCTCTTCTTGAAGATTATATATTTCACCCAAGTGCAAAAATAATGACCCAGTGAAACTACAAAAGAGTTGACTGTGCACAGTTTGCAGACTGAGTGACATCTACTGTGACCCAATAAATACTACCAAAAAAGATAGGGAACATGACATATCTACTCAACATATTCATTTTGAGGGCAGCAAGAGAATCAATTCCTAGAAGTGCAAGAAGAGACTACAAATCTTATTGTTCAGAAGAGGTCCAACATGTTGAAGATGAAAACTGTCAGGCCAGAAAAAGAGTAGAAACTGAGCAGAGCACAGACAGCAACATAACACTCAAGGCATCCTCGGCTAAATATATGAGAGCAGTTAAGAATGCCACAAGGCAGAGCTGGAGAGACAAGACGTCTCAATATGGACAGAGGTGAGTTGAAGAAGCACTCACGGGTCTTAACCTTAAGAAGTCACCGGGAAAGGATGGCATCACAAATGAGATGCTCTTCAACCTAGGCAAGAAATCCAAGAAAAAGCTGCTAAAAGTTTTGAAAGCGAGCTAGAAAGTCACAGAAATACCTAGTGAATGGAAAGAAGCTATCACAGTGAACAATCTACGACAAGTAAAAGACATATTCGATCCAAGCAATTGTATACAAATTAGCCTCTTTAGGTGTGTTGGAAAAGTGATGGAGAGGCGTCTCAATAGAAGACTGATGTGACAGCTGGAGCAAAAACAATTGATACTACTACAATAGAGTGGATTCAGTCAGCATGGATCAACAGAAGACCAAGTAACTTACAATACACAGGAGATCGAAAGTGGATTTCAAGAAAAGAACACTAACGGTATGGGTTGGCATGGAGAAGGATTTCGACAGGTTCTGAAGAGAGGAACTGAAAATCAAACTGCTCAAACTAGGAATCAAAAGGCGCATGTATATCTGGATATGTCACTATCTGGTAAATAGAACAGCCGAAGTATAGGACCAGGAAAAACGTAGCAGGAATGCAATCATCGAACAAGTTGTTCCCAATGAGGGTCCTGTCTCCCACGCTACTTCTAGTTTTTATAAATGATTAAGGAAGACATCCCCAACAAAGTGCATGGTGCAATCTGCGCTGATGATCTGGCACTATGGACACGAGAAGAATCAATAGCAGTAGTTCCCCTCAAGGATGCAAGATGTAACTTTAAAGCTAGACAAATAGACCAGGTCTTGACTGCGCTTTATAAATGACAATTCTTCAGTCTATCCAAGAAGAAACAAATGCTCAAACTCAAGTTCAATGACCACCTATCTCAATGGAGGAATGTCCAACATATATAGGAATCATAATGGACAGCAGGCGGGCGTGGAAAACACAGATGGGTAAATCTGGGGGAAAAGCAAAGAAGAGAATGGGGATCGTGAACAAACTACACTACAAACTACAAACTAGGCACCAACAGGTGTGCGGGTTGTAGCATTCTCTCTCTCTCTCCTCTCGACCGTTCTAGACTAGTTTTATTATTCTTATTGTGATGTATAAACAGCCAAACATCAGAACGTAATGTACGTGCACCAACCTTTAGCACCTATTGGAACACAGTTGTTTATCTTTGGGTGCGGTATTCGATTTCAGCAGCGTTTGGTTGCGCTACGCTTTCGTAAGCCTTTGGCTGTCCCCAGCTGAACCCACAAGGCAGTGGGTTGTCAATTTCTTTCAGGGCAGCGACCCTTAGACGGCCTGCCCTCCCGGGCTTATGAACGCTATCTGCCCAACAAATCCGGTCGTTTTAATGAACACCTTGGTTTGCCGTCCGATCAGGTTTGTTTACGGTTTGCCCAGCTAGACTTTGATTGTCCCCAATCAACAACGAGGCAGCAGTAGTTCCCTGCGAGCGGAAACGCGCACTGGTTTTGCCTCTGCTGGGCTTTCCATTGTTCTACTCATGTAGGTGGGACGCACACCCTCTTGCCTGCCGGCCTGCCCTCGATGGGTCCACTATGACTTTGCCAGTTTGCGTGCTAGCTCTGCCCTGATGCCCTGTTCCCATCGGCATTTTCCGTGCTCACATTTTTCCTGACTTCCATGTCGTGCACATATTTGAGTGGGCTGTCACCTTCTGTGACTCAACCAGGTCCCCCACCCATGAGATGGAGACACGGGTTTCGCCCCATGTAGTGCCACGCTTGCAACGTCGTAGCATTCTAAAAAGGCTTTACACTTGGAGAGTTTGACCAGTACTTGAGGATGGCATTGCAGTCTGGGTCATAATCTCCAAGACACACTTCATAAAGCTAACCAAGTGTTAAGTCAGGCCTCACAGATCATCACTGTAACCATAATTCTAACCACATAGAAGTACTGAAAACGGTCCTAGCACTTTAGCCAATGGAGGACAGACGGAACATAAAGGTACTTCAACGATGAGAAAAATGTAAGAGACTGATGAACCATCCAATGCATCTCCAAAATAAACAGCTACTGTAGAGGCAGAATGAAAAGGAGTAGCTTCATGGCAAACTCCAAAAAGCTTGCCCACGTTGACCCAATATTGGCACTGGCTCAACCAGGACACATACAACCAGCCGGCACCTCTCCGCCCTGGTCATACAGGCTCCAAGAGCTGGATACCCTCAATGCAGCTGCAAAAATGGCACTACAACGTATGAAACAAATACATTGAAAATTGTGCTTTTGGTCTGCTATCTCAGCAGTGAAATCTGAAAGAAACAGAACTAAGTGATCTCAGGTCAACCGTAGCCCAGTAGGCCCATGATTCTGAGAGTGTAGTTTTTTGTGTTTTTTTCTTTTCTTTCGTCCGCTTTCAACTCAGACGAAGTTCCATCTCTGAAACTGATTTTTGCGTGAAAATCCGTTTTTCCAATTTCTTACAATGGCAGCAGCATGCACATTGTAAATTACTTTACACTGGCAACCGTGTGCTCAATGTACTCGTAATTAGTATTCCCTCGCCATACAGGCAGATTTTCTCCGACTTCAGAGGTACTCACGTTATCGTCCTGAGTAAGACCAGGGACTCGAACAAATGCCGGACAGTAGGTTCGAACCCGAGCTATGAGACGTCTCACAGCTAGCCGGCCGAGCTACTATCAACTACTCTAGGCAGTCCCCCACGAGAGTGTAGTAACCCAGTGGATACCCTCACACTGCAAGCTCAATGGAGATAAAGATGCTGATAGACTGGCTAAAGAGGGAGCATGGATACATCAAGATGACATCTTGGTCAGCCAAGAAGAAGTAAAAACCACCGCCAGAGGGCACACATAACAAAGTGGGAAAAATAACACACAAAACACAACAAGCATGATGTATATTACGAACTGCCCAAAAGAGACCACATTCCTCATACTTCGCATCCAGACCGGTCACAACAGAATGAGAGCAGAACTAGATTCAAGATAGGCACAAATGACCTGTGCCCTGTGGCCTGGCGAATATGACGACAGAGCACGTCCTACAGAACTACCTCCAGTATGCAGACATGAGAAGTAAGAAGTGGCCCACTTACACCAGCGTCCAAGAAAACTGTATGTCTAGGCTGATAGGATCTTTATTAGAGAATCCGAAATCCAAGTCTAGTGAGAGCGCAGAAGAAGAAGAAGAAAATGTACAAATAACAAAATTATTACTGGAGGAAGAGTTGATAGAATTGTCAACAAATGAAGAGTTGAAATGGAAAATTGAATTATGAATATCAAGAATTGTGGCTACAAAGTCAGATTCCAATATTATATCAACCCTTATGGGTTGCAGAAAGTTGTTTATTGTATTCCCATCATCATATTTAACTGACAGAGAATTTATCATGGTCATCAGACTATTCACAAAGAAACGAAACAGAATGTCAATCGAGAAATGCGGCAATTTAAGATTATTGATGACAAAAATGGCTCCAAACATCGAAAAATTAGTTTCATCACATCAATCTCAGCTCTAATTAATACATTATAACGTACATTTTCAAAGTAGATGGAAGTATCGATATCGAAATCAGCAATCGTTGCACAAAAGCTAACCAAGTATTGGGACAGTTAACACCACTGTTGTCACATAAAGAGATACCGCTAACAACTAAAGCACATCTCATAAGAACGATTTTCTGGCCAACACGATGTTACCAGTGTCAAACATGGCCAATAACAGCAGCTAACGAGAGGAAAATCATAACGACAGAGATGAGGTGTCTTAGAAGAGCTGCAGGTGTGACTATACGAGACAAAATTAGAAATGAAGAATTCAGAAAAAGACTGAAAGTGAAACCAGTCATGCAATTTATAAAAGAACAACAAATTAAATGGTTTTGAAACTTGACAAGAATGCCCTGGTATCGCCTACCACAGAGAGCAAAAAGTATAATGAGTACAAAGCAAGAGGAAGACCACGCAAAAGAAGGAGCGATGGCATCAAGAACAGTCTTACGAACATGAATATTAGCTTACAAAGTGCCTTAAAACAAGCACACACAAGATCACTACGTTTCACCCCAACACTTCTAGAAAGAAGTAAATGGTGGAAGAGAAGAACAAGCACACACAAGATCACTACGTTTCACCCCAACACTTCTATAAAGAAGTAAATGGTGGAAGAGAAGAACAAGCACACACAAGATCACTACGTTTTAACCCCAACACTTCTATAAAGAAGTAAATGGAAGAGAAGAACAAGCACACACAAGATCACTACGTTTACCCCAACACTTCTATAAAGAAGTAAATGGTGGAAGAGAAGAACAAGCACAAAGACGATCACTACGTTTCACCCCCAACACTTCTATAAAGAAGTAAATGGTGGAAGAGAAGAACAAGCACACACAGATCACTACGTTTCACCCCCAATACTTCTATAAAGAAGTAAATGGTGGAAGAGAAGAACAAACACACACAAGATCACTACGTTTGACCCCCAACACTTCTAGAAAGAAGTAAATGGTGGAAGAGAAGAACAAGCACACACAAGATCACTACGATTCACCCCCAACACGTCTAGAAATAAGTAAATGGTGGAAGAGAAGAACAAGCACACACACGATCACTACGTCTCACCCCCAACACTTCTAGAAAGAAGTAAATGGTGGAAGAGAAGAACAAGCACACACAAGATCACTACGTTTCACCCCCAACACTTCTAGAAAGAAGTAAATGGTGGAAGAGAAGAACAAGCACACACAAGATCACTACGTTTCACCCTCAAAACTTCTATAAAGAAGTAAATGGTGGAAGAGAAGAAGAAGAATAACATACATTTTGTCAATGATATGTGAGAAACAACAATATTGTTATTATCTTCTCAATAAAATAACTGAAAAATGTATCCTTGATCTCAAGTTATAGTATATGCAATATAGTTTACCCAAGGAGTGCGTGCAGATAATTCACTGAAAAAATGGGGCGCTCATTCAATAACTTGGTAACCTATGGTGTAAATCATAATGTCACCTGCATTCCAGTTTTCATTACTGACGGGTTATAATTCCTGCAACCTTTGTCGAATTGATTGTTGAAAAAGTGTTACCGTATAATGATTGCAATGGTATCAAGCTTCCTGTGGTCGATATTTGTAATCCGCATTCCAGCTGAACAATATCTGCAGTACAGCCAACCCAAGACATGTCCCGCTTTAACGGATTTCCCATTCTGATACTGATTCGTTATTGATTACTGAGCAGACGTCATTGCATTCCGGGTAGATCCATAGGTTTCCTTTTCCCAACGATGTTGAAGTTTATGCATAATGATGGTTCTTGTGGCTCACCAGTTAAACACCCTACCTACTTTGCCCCTCATATATCTAATTCTACTTGTACAACGGGTAATTCAAAACTTCTTAAATTCTTGGATCGATTCAACATATATTTTAGTATCTTCATCCAACAGGCAGTAGTGAAGCTGATGTTGAGCACTTCGTCAACTGGATGATCCTTTTAACACTCATTTTGAGATACGCATGTGCACTAGATATTTTGATTTAATACTGCATGGTCGGGAAATCAAGCAGAAACATCATGGCCAAGCAGGTTGTATCCCTAATTCAACCAGGTAGACAGGCTTATTTTTATTCTGTATTCTCCACAGTCATTAAATTTACGTCTAACTAGCCAGTGAGGATTTGATGGTTGAAAATGTCTGCGCCTCTTACAGGATGACTAGCAGCTGTTGTTCGATATTAGCAGCCGATATGATTCTCATTGCTGCCAGGTCGTTACGTGCCTCGACAGTAACATAATCAACATAATGTCTGAAACACAGGCTGCAGTCAAATGTCGCAACTAAAACATGTTTACTATATGTCAACACCGCACAGTCTCAAAATAGACGTACATGCGTTGACCGTGCCGTTATTATGTAAGAACCGTGTTACTGCTGCTTTTGTCGGGTTAACTAATACTCCAGAGACATCACACTGGTCTGTGATGTGGTCTTGTTCCCATGTATCTCACCAGTTTTATCATTCTTGTCTTCTCCCTATCTATATACCAGAATGTTATCAGCAAATAATTCTTACAATCAGATATACATCTGTTAGAAGAGCTTCATTTTCTCTTGGTTGTTATTTTATTTTTATATGACTTGTCCATGGTTGGTTCTATTTTGTGTCTACAATGTACTACCAGGATAAGGTAGCTAGCCAAGCTCAAACACTACCTTTGTCATTTTTACGACATGCCTTGTAGGTCGCATAGTTACTATTCTTTGTAAGGTCGAAGAGTTACTATACTTTGTTCCACTTGCGGGCCCCAAAGGAACTGAAATAAACATGGACGACAAAACTGTGTCCTGTACAAACCTAGATAAGAGTGTCACATGGGACAAATTATGCAGGCGGATATGCTCTGAAAATAGAATGTCAACGTTCTGAAGATTTCACCAGCGCATGAATATTACTGAGCGACGTAGATCACGGCCTTCTCTATAGTAAACATAACAACAAAATAACGATGCCTAATAAGTGGTGTGTACCAAAATGTAGATCAAATTACGATTATGTTTATACAAATATAATTTATGTTAATTTAACAAGTATCTTCTTCAGTAAAACATAACTGTTGACTGACAGTGACACTGTTGTCAGTGTTGTAAACATAACAACAAAATAACGATGCCAAGCTAGTAAGTGATGTGTACCAAAATATAGATCAAATTACGATTATAATTATATATGTATAATTTAAATTACCTTCTTTAGTTGACATAACAACAAAATAACGATGTATAGAAAGTGCTGTGTACCAAAATGTAGACAAGGAACATATTCTATTGTATACTGTAGCTGTGGAAACACCAGCTATAGGACTCAGTATTAAAATAGATCAAGACATGTCTTTTACTGTTCACCTAAAGGAAGTTTCCATAGATAAGAGTTCCTTTAACTGGTTGTCAAATAGTGGAAAACAAGTTTCCATAGATAAGAGTTCCTTTAACTGGATGTCAAATAGTGGAAAACAAGTTTCCATAGATAAGAGTTCCTTTAACTGGTTGTCAAATAGTGGAAAACAAGTTTCCATAGATAAGAGTTCCTTTAACTGGCTGTCAAATAGTGGAAAACAAGTTTCCATAGATAAGAGTTCCTTTAACTGGCTGTCAAATAGTGGAAAACAAGTTTCCATAGATAAGAGTTCCTTTAACTGGTTGTCAAATAGTGGAAAACAAGTTTCCATAGATAAGAGTTCCTTTAACTGGATGTCAAATAGTGGAAAACAAGTTTCCATAGATAAGAGTTCATTTAACTGGATGTCAGATAGTGGAAAACAAGTTTCCATAGATAAGAGTTCCTTTAACTGGCTGTCAAATAGTGGAACAATGGAAAGATGGTCTTATGTTGAGAACCTCTTGTCCATGCAAAGATTTAGAAGAGCACCAACTGTTGACTATTACATGACAATGACACATGATAATCTGGTTGAAGCAATTAGTTTATCATCCACCACAACAAGCACTAGTTTTGTGCCAGAGAAAACACTCCAATTCCTCGCTGAACAGTTGCACCTAGTCAGAACTCTAGATAACAGAAAATGGTATAGCAATAACACTCAGTGTTTTGCATTTATGACATATTAAATTGAACTTGATCTGTCCTCATATCATCTGGATATGAAGATAAGTTCTTAGCCACGACAAACCCTAAGGAATAGTCATACAAATTGTAACTATGTCCATTAATTCGTGAGCACGTTTGAAATTGATTTTCTCGAAAACTACCTGTTGGATCTCAGTGATTTTTGCATGCAGCCTTAGAATATCCATGACGCTAAAATAAAGCTAACCAGTAGTCCATAGATGCTACGGATTTTGCACATCGGCGAATTCCTTTGATCTTTTATGACAATTGCAAATACGGGGCTCAAATTTTAGATTTTACACTATCCTAGAATTTGTCCATGTCAATTCTATTCATATGTGTATCTCCATATTAACTTGATAGGTCAAGTAATTAAGTGTGTTGCCCTTTATGTGCAATCGTGAACTTGGATACAATATGCAACAGTTAGTCCTCCCTTCGGTCACCATTAGACCCCAGGGTGTCTTAACTTCACCACAAATTGTATGATGGTAGACGCATTTGGATATGGAAATGTATACGTTGCTATTTCTCAATCTGTAATCAAAATATGATTTGTATCATCCCGAATCTGACGATTCCATGAGGTTGATAATTGTTACTGGCTGGACAAATTGTAATCCATCTCGTTGCCAGTACTCGTCTTCTTCTCGGAGCACATGTTCAACACACTTCTTCCAGAACTGCATGTCTATCATTGAGAAGGACTCACGTATCAGAACTTCAACATCACACATTTTAAACGTTCTGTTCTGTTCGGCAACTTGCCCTTTTACTTTAGCCCAGACAAGCTCTATCGGATTGAGCATGATATGGAGGTAGTCGCAAAGACGTGTGGCTGTTTTCCGCAATGATTTTGTCAATATGAAACACCTTTGTCTTATTTGTCATCCTCACCAGGTGCAACAACTCGGGTTTCAAATATGTATCATCGAAGCTGACATTTTCCTTAGCAAGCCAAGTCCTAATTTGATCTTTTGTATTTGATGCAGTTGGTACTTTGTCTTCCGCTGATACTGCGTTGTGATAGGATGCATTATCCATTACCAAGCATGATGGTCTGTTTAGAATTGGAAGTAGATCTTTCTTCACCCAGTGCCTGAAAATATGTCCATTCATTTCTGTGTGGTAGTCCCTACCGTCGGTACTTTTGATTGGAAAATAAGTCCAGCGTCATGGACAAGACCTTCTTCACTACTTCCTGCATGTGTTAGTATAATACGCTGGCCTTTGCTGCTTGGTATTTTTCTTTTCTGTTCACCGTCTACTGATTGCCATTCTTTAGCATTGGTGTGGTGAGCATTGACCCAGGATTCGTCCAAATATACAATATCATAGCCTTGCCTCCGCCGCTCACGGATCTGCCTCAGGTATTTACTTCGGGCAGCAATTAAATGTGGCTTTTCACAAATAATATTCCTGCCGCCTATTGTTTTTCTGAAGGTGAAGCCTGCGGCTCTTACAATTGTTCATAGAGTACTTTTAGAAATGTATATGCTGCAATCTGATTGCAGTTTTGATTTCAGTTTCCTGAGAGTAACAAGTTGATTTGTCGCAAACATTTTCAAGAGCTCCTGTCTTATGACATCTATGTCAAAGTCGTCAATTGCTCTTTTCCGTCCTTGCTTGACATTAGTGCACTTTGTGTCCTGTTTAATCCATCGGGAAAAGGATTCTCTATTCAGACCAAGCGCCAGTTTCGCTCGTTTCTCAGGGTTATGAATATCGCAATATAGATGACCTCTCTTAGATTCCCTACGGAAGTGTTGGTGTAGTAAAACTGTAACCTTCTGCATTGTTATAAATGTGCACTTCAGACTCATTATGAATGTGATATCAATGTCAGTTTTGATAAGCCAACAAATATGATACAATAGCTTCATACACATAGCGAGATACGCCTATAACTATACAACGGTATCCCAATTATAACGTCATATGCTTTCCGCTTTCAAAGTCGACTGGGTTAGGTGCACGGGATTTCGTGAAACTCACGATATTTCTATGTTACCATAATGTATTTTTAGAACAACGCGTCTGTGTACCGTAGATCTGTTACTATTGTGTACAATCCGGTGAGGTTGATTTTAATATAACCTGAAGAAGAAATATTTCAAACTACATAAAATTTTCTTGGAAAAAAATATTTCTCTAGCGTCATGGATATTCTAAGGCTGCTTGCAAAAATCACTGAGATCCAACAGGTAGTTTTCGAGAAAATCAATTTCAAACGTGCTCACGAATTAATGGACAGACTATACCAGTTACATGAAATTCTCATTAGACAGTACTGTATGTGTCTGCGGAGCTAAAAAAATAAATATTTTATTGTCTGCAGTTCCAACATTTTCCTCAACAATGATATAAAAATAAGGAATGATCAATGCAATGTTCAGCAAGCTGCTTCTTCACAAAAAAGGAAAGGAGCAAAATTCATAGATAATTATATTTGTGTAATACTGTTTAGTTTATGTGCTAATCAAGCTGTGGTGATTTAGATGGATGAAATTTATGTTAAAGCTGCACTGAATTATACTGGAGGAAAATTTATTGGCACAGCATTTTGTTTTCCCTTGTTATCCTGTATCACTATTGATCTCCTTCGGTCATAATGTAACAAAAGTTGTGATGAGACTATTGATCTCCTTCGACAGAATGTAAAAAAAGTTGTCATGAAGACTATTGATCTCTTCGACATAATGTAACAAAAGTTGTCATGTAGACTATTGATCTCCTTCGACATAATGTAACAAAAATGGTGTTTCATTTAACTACACACATTTAATAGATAGGGGTGGGCTGAAGTACCCATCACAAGATCTAACTGTTCTCTGCTTCATATCAAATCTAGTTGTTCAAAAGCTGATATAATCTGAATATGAAGATAAGTTCTTGGCCACGACAAACCAGAAGGAGATTGTCATACAAATTGTAACTGCCAGCTACTTAAAATTCTCATTAGACAGTACTGCATGTATCTGCGTAGCTCAAAAAAGAAATACTTTATTGTCTGCGGTTCCAACATTTGCCAACATTTTCCTCAACAATTATATAAAAATGAGGAATGATCAATGCAATGTTCAGCGAGCTGCTTCTTCACAAAAAGGAAAGTAGCAAAATTCAGTAGTAGATAAATATATTTGTGTAATACTGTCTAGTTTATGTGTTAATCAAGCTGTGGGGATGTGCAAACTTGTGACTGACTTATTCATGGATTACTAATAAGTGATGTTAGTTAATGTGATAATCAAGCTGTGGTGATGTGCAAACATGTGGCTTACTTATTCATGGATAACTGATGAGAGACTACCATAAGCTGATGTAAATACACTAGTAATCATATATAAATTACTCTAAGTATTCTGTATAAAATTTAACTAAAATAGTATGTGAGAGCAACAACTATAGCTACTCATTAGAAAACATCTTCTGTAATACAAAATGCATCCAACAATAAGTTTCTAACATCTGCAAGATGTATTGTCTAGATCGGCGTTTCCCAATAATAACAGTCAATAGTTAGTCTGTGAGAATACACCGCCTCAGCCTGTGACGTCACATGGCAATATTGCCGTCTGCGCTGAGGTCATTATTTACGATGGCCGCGCGTAGATGCATACGGGATTTATAAAACAAATTTGTGGTAAGTCTCTCCATGATTTCTGGCAATTATATCGCAGAATGAACATGAGGGCTAGCACCCAAATTTTTTTCCGAATTTGCATGAATTGTCAGGAGGACAATTGACAACGGATGCAGAACAGATGTTTCTATATCGTTTTGGGGATAAGACAGAAAAGTACATACCGATGACCGCCATGATATTATAAATGTTCATCGTGTTATTACAGTCACTGTAGAACCTTACACTAATTTCATAACAAAGGACGATGTCATTAATGAACTCAAAGCCAACCACAGCACTGTTCCAAGGGCTGATGGTGTTCAGTATCACCCCAGCAAACGGCTGAACGAGACGAATACGTATACAGTTGTGACAGATTTCATCAACAGTACACGGAATGATATGGTACCTGAGGATTCTCTCCGTAGCTATTTACAGCCGCTTCAAAAAGATGGGAAGAATTCTACAATGTTCAGCAGTTATCGCATACTTATCTTGAAAATGTATATGACAAATTACTGGAGAAGGTAGAGGCCAGACAGTGACACATTGAGACAAACCACATCCTCCCTGACACTGTTCTGACCATTACAAGATCAGTCTTATCTGAATCCAGCCTGTTCATCTCTAAGTCGTTGATTAATTAATTACTTCTTCATGTCTAAGATGCCATTACGATATCATTTGCTGTGGGAAAAGTAGCTTAATCCTCTCCTCTTATTACATCTTGATAAATCTCCATTTTTGGCAGTTGTCTGCGGTGGTAAATGGTTGTCAGCGTTTCAGATTCCTTACAGGTTTTGTAGTTATGTTTTCTATTCTGGCGTGAAGCCATAGATCGTCCTAGACTCGAGTTATTTGTTTCGAGTTATATGTTTTTAGTTTTTGTATTTGCGCCATCTTTAAATTCTAGTGAGAAGTTAATACATCTCACCCCAACCCCCAACCCCACCCCCTTTCAAGTCTTTAGCCTCTCTTCATTTGACCTGTTTGGCTTTAGTTATAATTGAAGAAACATAAAAACAATATTCCTGCAGTCATTGCTCTGCATTCATTGAGGCACACAAGCCCCACCACACGTCTATCACTACCGCAAGTTTCAGGACTCAATGAAGGAGTTATCATACGTACATTTTATAATATGTTTCACTAATATTTATCATAATTACAGTACAAAATACAAATTACAGTATAAAGTACGAATTTAAAAAAAACCATACATATGGACGACTACTAATCAAATGTGATTAGGAACGTTTGAATGTCTCCGTATGTAGTCGTCTATATGGGAATGTCTTTTTTTTTAATTCGTCACTCCTGTTGTTCGTGTGCTTGGTAAAGGCCTTTTGGTCGAAACGTTGCTGTATATTGTCATTGTTTTTGTAATTTGTAAAACTGCAGTACTTTGTTATTACATGTTTCACAATTCTACATAGTTTTACTGCAGTCTCCATCAATATTGTGAAAATAAAACATAAACGCTACATAAAACATGGGGAAGAATATATGTGAAAAGAGAGTTTAATGATTTTATCCTGGCGTAGGAAACAGTTCAGTTCATAGAAACTCTGAAAGAGTCGCATGTAGAGAGCTTGTCCTGGCGTAAGAAACAGTTCATAGCAACTCTGAAAGAGTCGCATGGAGAGAGCTTGTCCTGGCGTAAGAAACAGTTCATAGAAACTCTGAAAGAGTCGCATGGAGAGAGCTTGTCCTGGCGTAAGAAACAGTTCATAGAAACTCTGAAAGAGTCGCATGTAGAGAGCTTGTTGTGACGTAGGAAACAGTTCACATAAATTCTAAAAGTGTCGCATGTAGAGAGCTTGTCCTGGCGTAGGAAACAGTTCATAGAAAATATGAAGGAGTTTATCATCATCAGGTGCCGTCTCCACATCGAAAGTTGGCTGCAATGAATCTCCAGCATCCTCTGTCTTTCGCCTTGGTGTTGCACACTGCCAGACTGTAACCTATCCATTTCTTAAAGTTTACCTCCCACTTATCTCTCGGTCTTCCTCTTGCTCTTTCTCCCTCAACTTTCCCCTCTAGTAAATGTTTATCATGGTGTCATGTCTTTTTATGTGCCCAAAATCCTTTAGTTGTCTGAATTTTATTTCTCTTAATAATTGTTTCTTCATGCCTAGTTTTCCTAAAACTTGTTTATTTGTCTGTTTTTCTGTCCATGAAACTCTGCCTATTCTTCTATATATCCACATCTCAAATGCATCAATTATGTCTTCTAACTGCTTGTTCATTGTCCATGTTTCCGAGCCATACATTAATATAGGATATATATAGCATTTGATCATTCTCATTTTTAGCCTGTTTGTGATTTGTTTGGATGTCAGTAACTTTCTCATACTATTTAAATTATCCTTGGCCATTTCTATTCTCTTTTTAATTTCTGTTATACATCTGCAATCATCTGTTATCATCTGACCAAGATATAAGAAACTTTTTACTAGATGTAGTAATTATGTATGTATTTTTATATTCATTTTAGGTTTTTCCATTTCCTTGTTGATTACCATAGTTTTTGTTTTCTGTATGTTATTGTCTAATCCATATTCCTTGCTAGTTCTGTCCAATTGGTCTACTAGTTCTTGTAGATCTTGTTCATTTTCTGCTACTAATACTATGTCATCTGCATATCTTAAGTTGTTTATTATTTTTCCATCGATCTTGAGTCCTGACATTCCCTCTAGTTGTTTGAAGATTTTCTCTGTGTAGATGTCAAATAGGCTTGGTGACAGAATGCATACTTGTCTCACTCCTCTCTGTATTTGTATGTATGGAGAGTAGCTATTTTCATATTTTATTATTGCTGTCTGTTCCCAGTATATGTTACTTATTAGTCTGATATCATCCCCATCTAGGTCTATTTCTTGTAGACATATGATTAGCTTTTCATGTTGGACTCTGTCAAAAGTTTTGCTATAATCTATGAAACACAAGTAGATACATTTTGCACTTCTATATACTTGTCAGCGAGTAGTCTTATACAAAGTATTGCTCTCTTGTTCATCTGTTTTTCGAAAGCCAAACTGTTCTTCTCCTACTTCTATGTCTATCTTGTTTTTAATTCTTTCATGTACGATATTGAGTAGTATTTTTGTTATGTGGCTCATCAGGCTAATTGTCATATAGTCTGTGCACTCCTGTGCTTTGGGCTTTTTGGGTTTTTCTTTTTTCTTTCTCGCATCCTGTATGCCTCACAGCGTCAGGTCAGGAAGAGATTTCTAAAACGGCCTAGTATGCGCTTCGTAGATAGTCTCTTTCGTCGCCTCTGTTATCTCTGAGGTCCATCTTTTGTGTGGCCGGCCTTTGCTTTGTACCCATTGTATGGAGCAGCATTGCTCTTTGGGATGCACTGTCTGATGGTAATCTGCTTACGTGACCGAACCATTTAATTTGTTGTTTCTTGATGAAGTCTAATACTGATGTTGTACCCACTTTTTTCTGATGTCTTCATTTCTCAACCGGTCTCTTCTTGTTACACCCAGCATTCTGCGTAGACACTTCATCTCTGTTGTGACTAGTTTTCTTCTATCGTTTGTTGTCAGCGTCCAGGTTTGGCACTGGTAACATAATGCTTTTTGGGTAGTGGTATGAATACTGATGTCTTAAAGTCTCTTGGTATATATCCTGTGTTATATATATCATTGCACAAAATTGTAATGGTTGAAATACCAAAATCCTCTAAGGAGGTTAACATTTCCACAGTAATATAGTACAATCTTGCAGCCTTTCCTTGTTTCATTATTTCGATTGCTTTTACAACTTCAGATTTTAATATTCTTGGGCTGTCATTGCACTTTATACTGAGTTTACTGCTTCTTTGATCATCAAATAGAGTCGTTACATATTCTGTCCATCTTGTCAATATTTCTATTTTATCAAACAAAAGTTGGTTGTTGTTTTTGATACATCCTACACCTTTTATAGTATTTTTCTTACTTGTCATTTGTCTTATTTCTCTGTGCATATCTCTAGTCCTGTGTTTTTCTTCAATATCTTCTATGTCCTTGCATTTTGTTTCTAACCAGTTTACTTTTGTGATTCTGTACATGTTGCGTATTTCGTTGTCTAAAAAAGGAGTTACATGTAGCGAAATGGATAAGACTCGGCGCTAGTGACCACGGGCCGAATAAATTCTGAGATTCGATGCCAGCTTTAACCAAAATTCTCGGTGTGCTCATGATACGTGGTTGGACTAGAGGGAACCCTGGACTAGAGAGAACCCTGGATTAGAAGGAACCCTGGATTAGAGGGAACCCTCGACTAGAGGGAACCCTGGACTAGAGGGAACCCTGGACTAGAGGCAACCCTGGACTAGAGGGAACCCTGGACTAGAGGCAACCCTGGACTAGAGGGAACCCTGGACTAGAGGGAACCCTGGACTAGAGGGAACCCTGGACTAGAGAAAACCCTGGACTAGAGGGAACCCTGGACTAGAGGGAACCCTGGACTAGAGGGAACCCTGGACTAGAGGTAACCCTGGACTAGAGGGAACCCTGGACTAGAGGGAACCCTGGACTAGAGGGAACCCTGATCATATGCTTGGGGATCTAGATTACAAATATTTATAAACAAGGTTCGAGTAAATGTCTAGAGACATTCGTGATTGGAAAATCAAGACTTCACGCAAAATATCAGTCAGTTGTGCCATATTTCATATCATAACTACGACAGAATTCGTAGCAGGCGAAACAATAAAATAAATAGAAGATAACATAACAACAAACAGGGTACATTAGTGTTGTAAGAGCTGAATGGATTGAACAAATCGCCACACATCGCGAGACGTGGCTCTGCAACACCAATCAACAACAGCTAACCATGGTCGAACAGAAAGGAGGGACCTGAGGGGATCTCAGGAGAACCCCAGGTGGAGTGAGCTACTTGGGGAACTAGTCGCCACACGTCGCAGGACGTGGCTCAGCCACCAGGGATAAGTGACAATGGCCAACTTCAAAGCGCACTCTCAGTGCATATGAGCTGAAACAAAATGCAGGCGACGACAATGCAAGTTAAAAAAAATGGAGTAGATTGCAACCGAATTCCTAGGCGATCCCCAGCATGTCATATCCCCAGGCAGCGATAAACCGGCCAATGTAGGTGGCTACTGCGACAACCATCTCCGCATGTCGTGGTGGGAGCGAAGGCATCTCTACTAATTGTCATGTCTCTATGTCAATCTTGCTTGTCAGAGTCTTGTCATACAATCTGAAAAACTCAAACAAAAGAACAAGTTACAAATTAAAGATAAAACCATAATATAATGTTAACTGTTCACATTATAAAACCCCCAAGAGGTAATAATATACCAACCCCACCCAAGGAATAAATGCTCAAAAATCATCATTGTTCCATTATCCATCAATGAAAACTGTAACAATAATGTCCAATATCAACATTATCTGACCTCTGAGAGGTAATAATAATCAACCCCCCAATCCCATGGGAAAGGAATGAACCAAAAAAACAACATCTCTCCACTCTCTGTCATTGAAGTTCATAATGTATTACTTATCCCCTATTCCAATATCTGTTATTGAAATCCCAAAAATGTCCACAATCCAAATAGCTCATCTCTCAAAGTGTAAGCTCGTGTATCCAAAACGCAAGTCCACACAAATCACAAATTAATCAATTAAAACATCCAACATTTGGATCCCTATTATGAAATCATTCCAAATACGCAAAATATATTCAACACAATGTATCCACATTGAGGTATTAAAATCACTCAACAATCTTCAAGTGGACCCAAACAATATCTAATATTTGGTTCACAATCAAATAGTTCCCATCAATGAAATATTATAGTCTGTCCATTAATTCGTGAGCACGTTTGAAATTGAATTTCTCGAAAACTACCTGTTGGATCTCAGTGATTTTTTGCATGCATCCTTAGAATATCCATGACGCTAAAATAAAGCTAACCAGTAGTCCATAGATGCTACGGATTTTGCACATCGGCGAATTCCTTGATCTTTTATGACAATTGCAAATACGGGTCTCAAATTTTAGATTTTACAGTATCCCTAGAATTTGTCCATGTCAATTCTATTCATAGGTGTATCTCCAATTAATTTGATAGGTCAAGTAATTAATTGTGTTGCCCTTTATGTGCAATCGTGAACTTGGATACAATATGCAACAGTTAGTCCCTCCTTCGGTCACCATTAGACCCCAGGGTGTCTTAACTTCACCACAAATTGTATGATGGTGACGCATCTGGGTAAGAAATGTTAAAGTTGCTATTTCTCAGTCTGTAATCAAAATATGATTTGTATCATCTTGAATCTGACGATTCCATGAGGTTGATAATTGTTACTGGCTGGACAAATTGTAATCCATCTCGGTGCCAGTACTCGTCTTCCTCTCGGAGCCCATGTTCAACACACTTCTTCCAGAACTGCATGTCTATCATTGAGAGGACTCACGTGTCAGAACTTCAACATCACACATTTTAAAAGTCCTGTTCTGTTCGGCAACTTGCCCTTTACTTTAGCCCAGACAAGCTCTATCGGATTGGAGTGAGCATGATATGGAGGTAGTCGCAAAGACGTGTGGTCGTATTCCGCAATGATTTTGTCAATATGAAACACCTTTGTCTTATTTGTCATCCTCACCAGGAGCAACAACTCGGGTTTCAAATATGTATCATCGAAGCTGACATTTTCCTTATGAAGCAAGTCCAATTTGATCTTTGTATTTGATGCAGTTGGTACTTTGTCTTCCGCTGATACTGCGTTGTGATAGGATGCATTATCCATTACCTAGCATGATGGTCTGTTTAGAATTGGAAGTAGATCTTTCTCCATCCAGTGCCTGAAAATATATCCATTCATTTCTGTGTGGTAGTCCCTACCGTCGGGACTTTTTGATTGGAAAATAAGTCCAGCGTCATGGACAAGACCTTCTTCACTACTTCCTGCATGTGTTAGTATAATACGCTGGCCTTTGCTGCTTGGTATTTTCTTTTCTGTTCACCGTCTACTGATTGCCATTCTTTAGCATTGGTGTGGTGAGCATTGACACAGGATTCGTCAAAATATACAATATCATAGCCTTGCCTCCACCGCTCACGGATCTGCCTCAGGTATTTACTTGGGCAGCAATTAAATGTGGCTTTTCACAAATAATATTCCGCCGCCTATAGTTTTTCTGAAGGTGAAGCCGGCGGCTCTTACAATTTTCATAGAGTACTTTTAGAAATGTCTATGCTGCAATCTGATTGCAGTTTTAATTTCAGTTTCCTGAGAGTAACAAGTTGATTTGTCGCAAACATTTTCAAGAGCTCCTGTCTTATGACATCTATGTCAAAGTCGTCAATTGTTCTTTTCCTTCCTTGCTTGACATTAGTGCACTTTGTGTCCTGTTTAATCCATCGGAAAAGGATTCTCTATTCAGACCAAGCGCCAGTTGCGCTCGTTTCTCAGGTTTATGAATATCGCAATATAGATGACCTCTCTTAGATTCCCTACGGAAGTGTTGGTATAGTAAAACTGTAACCTTCTGCATTGTTATAAATGTCACTTCAGACTCATTATGAATGTGATATCAATGTCAGTTTTGATAAGCCAACAAATATGATACAATAACTTCATACAAATAGCGAGATACGCCTATAACTATACAACCGTATCCCAATTATAACGTCATATGCTTTCCGCTTTCAAAGTCGACTGGGTTAGGTGCACGGGATTTCGTGAAATTTTTGTTTACTCACGATATTTCTATGTTACCATAATGTATTTTTAGAACAACGCGTCTGTGTACCGTAGATCTGTTACTATTGTACAATCCGGTGAGGTTGATTTTAATATAACCTGAAGAAGAAATATTTCAAACTACATCAAATTTTCTTGGAAAAAAATATTTCTCTAGCGTCATGGATATTCTAAGGCTGCTTGCAAAAATCACTGAGATCCAACAGGTAGTTTTCAAGAAATTCAATTTCAAACGTGCTCACGAACTAATGGACAGACTATACCATCCATCCAAATACCCCCAAGGAATCCACCAAATTCCCAAATAAACCTGGAGCTGTACATCGGAGAACCGCAATAAAGAAGCAAGACAATGCATCATGCCGTCTCTACGTACCCAAACAAAAACCCAAATAATCACTCTATGTGATTTAATATGAACTCCGACAGATTGCTTCCGATCCACCATTACAATCCCCCAGGATCTAAACAAAAACGCAGGCCAGTTGTTATTAAAGCTCGGTTTCCTTGTGGTTTTGTACAAGTTGCTTAAAGCATGGTTGTCCAGGTCATGATCGAACATCTTTCCCCACGGGCCATCACTGGGAGCCATGTCAATGGTATCACGTATACCAGTCCCGCTACGTCTACCCCGAAGCAATCTGTGAAGGATAACGAAAATCCCAAATATTGAATAGAGAGGGTGAGGGAAAATACTCTTGCCCGTAAATGGAAGGAATCAACCCTTGCAAATCATGCTGATGGGAACACAGGGCACCAGCACTAAAATATAGCAGAAAGAACCCAATCACTACTATAGTATTCCATTGTACAGGCCTGGCCATGGAGTGGACGCCACACCTCTTATGATACAACGCATAGTCTATCTGACCAAAAATATTTCGCACAAGTTGCGCACGCTGTTGCACTGGCTCTGAATCTGACCAGATTTTAAAATCACATTTCGCGTTGAACCTAATATTTCGCTCATAACCTGAACTCAAAATTTCAGTATCGACCCCACATTCTTAAGCTTATTTGCATAGAGTTACATATATTTTCATTACCATTGCCTACATGGAGATTATTACCTTTTGCGTGCCTGTATGCACACTCATTGGATCCTGTAACTACTATTTATTCTTGGTTGCGATCTATCTTCGTAACTTCACCAATTACTTGTGTCGTTATTGACATGTCACTGGAACTAGACAATGTCAATTGATTCGTCTCTTGCACAGGTGAATCTTGAACCTGCTTCAGATTGAATTTATCTTCTGTGGCTCCTCTAAAAATGGACCTAGGCCACCTTTCCTTTCTCCTTGTCATTACAGATTGACTGCCACGGTCAACACCCTTTCGTTTCAACAAACACCCCTTACTATTTGAGCCCACTAACGCTCGCTTAAATTTCTTTGAATTAACCTGGACCGTTTTATTTCTTCCACGCTGTGTCCCAGTTACTTTAGCATTGTTTGATTTAGTAAACTCCAATTGAGTAAATCTAGAACACGCACGAGTTGTTATCGTATTCTTCAACTCTAATATTCGTGTTCCATGAGGTTGTAGTATATATTTCTCATTATGCCGTAATTCTGATCGCTGGAAATTTGCAGAAATAAATTGTCTTACTTGCTGTTTGTTGTCACCTAGGACGTTTCAGAGTGGCGATTGAAAGCTCTGATCTACCCTCGGCTCCTCACCCAAACTACCAACGACGGATTCCTCCAAGTCGCAATCTGTCCTTTCATGATACCCACCCTCAGGTACACAGGGTTGATCTGTCTGATGGCCTGCCGATCACCCGTTTCACAAACGAATGACGGATGGTAATGGTTTTCCTGAATACTCTCTTCTGCTACGACGGAGGAGTATTGGAGAGCCTTAGGCCCACCATCGAACAACTCAATAACGGATTCTAATGTATGGCTAACTTGAGAATCAATTATTGCCACATAGGAAAAAGGGAGTAAGAGATTTGGCTCTACACAGTACACATCGACGGATGATACCAAAACATTGAGCCCAGCATCGGACCAGTCACCAACGGATTCCAATTTACCGCAATCCTGAAAATTAACCTCTTCTACACAGAGAGAATATAGGAGAGCATTGGGATCAGCACCAGACCCATTGACAACGGATACTAAATTATATAAAACTTGAGAATCGTCCTCAGGTACGCAGGGAAAATGTAGCAAGAAATTATGTACCGCATCAGAACCAACGATGACTGGCACTAACTTATGACCTTCCTGAGAATGGTCATCCGCTATACAGGGAAAATCTAGTAAGAAATTTGGCATGGTATTTAACCTATCAACATCAGAAACCATCATATCATTGTGTTGAATCGGTTGGCATGTGCCCGCCGAAATTTCCAAGAAATTTTGCTCATCACTCAACCTATGACAAATGCAATCAGATCTATCAGGAATCTGGTATCCGAGAGGCCATATCCCGGGCACCCAGGGTTGTGCGTGCTCCTCTGTGTGGTGGCTGTGGAGAGAAGAATAATTATAATTTCCCTCCAAATTTTCTTTATTATTGCGCTTCGCGTGACCCAGTAGTCGATTCTGACAAAAATCGTTCCGCCCCGAATAAGGTGTAGGGGGGAAGGTTCTGGCAGGGATTCGGCAGCGTGTGTCAGCTTGGCGTTCTGCAATCCTGGATTCTAGGTCGTCTATGTGACGTTGCATTCTAGAAATGGCAATGGGGTCCAAATCAGGGATGGGATTTCGTTCCCAGCGCAACGCAGCATCCCGAACCTGCAGGAAGGTTGTGGATGGGAACTGCACTATCTTCTCCAACAACACCGCTGCACACAGGCGGTCACGCAAAGAATCAACAAAGCGGTCACGTAACATTTGAATTTCCATCACCGTCAATCCTTCATCTTTCTGCGCTGTCGTGATTTTAGCATAAATATTAGCTAAGCGATGAGAATAATCGCGGCATGACTCCCCAGCCATTTGGGACGCCCCATAGAATACAGAAAGTAGCTCAGGGATCGACCTATTGGCTCCATATAACCTAATCAATGCCATCAATAATCGCTCTGGGTCGTGTATAGTGAGCATCTGGATTCTAAGCTCACTTCTGATGGGGGCTGACACATTGTCCAGGAATGGTATATATCTTGTCCTCACCCGTAAGGCCATAAAACCTCCAAAAAGAACGGACACTCCTGGCAAACTCCTCCACTGAGGGCCCATTACGTTCACCGAACGTACGCAGGTTCTACCAGGGATCACCTGTGGCGCCATCCCCCAAAACCCCCCAAATCCCCCACTTCCTAAACCCCTATGACCACTCGAGTTCCTATGAGCCATCAAAATATGAACACACAATAGCGAGCATAAGATATAACAAAAGGTATGAAACTGTACACCTGCTCCTGTAAAAAGTATTTATGGTTGTATATATGAAAAAAATTAGATACCGTGTCCAACAAGTAATGTGAGGTAAATGTAGATAAAAATAAATACTCACTTTGTACACAACAGCGTAGAAATAACACAGCAAATCATACGATTAGTAACACAGCAAGGGAAATGTTAATTGCAACTTTTGCCTCTCCATTGTCACCAAGGAAAAAAAAATGTTGGAAGGACAAAGCAAATAAAATGTCAACATATACTCTATCCTCTCGATCGTCACCCAGTAGAAAAATATTTGAAACAGTGGACCGGCGGTTATCACACCGTCACCTTCCCTGTAGGAAGGACAGAAAGGACTGGCGTTGGGTCAATGTAATAAATAGATGAATATTGGAAAGACCTGACCGGCGGGTAATCACACTGGTCACCTTCCCTGTAGGAAGGACAGAAAGGACTGGCGTTGGGTCCTTGTAATAAATAGATGAATATTGGAAAGACCTGACCGGCGGGTAATCACACTGGTCACCTTCCCTGTAGGAAGGACAGAAAGGACTGGCGTTGGGTCCTTGTAATAAATAGATGAATATTTGAAATAATTGAGTCCAAAGAAGAAATAGACTTCAGTGATAGCAATATGGTGTCACGAAAGTATGAGATGGAACTCAAGATAAAATTCAGACATGCTCGAGGACGTCAACTGGTAGAGAATCGAAGAAGGACCCGAACCAAAGCAGAATGCCATATATATATATCAACATTTATTTACTCACATAATCCAGACTCAAATTCTGATCCACGAATGACAGAGGGCAGATGTAATTTCAACTTCTGGACATCATTTATTTGTAGTCCCCCTTTCCCAGAGTGATGCTAATGGTGGTTGATAGCCGGGGTTCGTCTATACTGGTGCTTATGAAGACTCTTAGGAGAAGGGAAACTCTGTTGTTGTTCCTAACGGTGCTCGTGCTTTGACACAGTATAATACAAAGCCAATGACAGTACAAATAATGAACAACTATTTCTCTTGCACTTGAGTTTGTTTATTTTGATGATGTTATAGGAGCATCAGACAAACACGTCTGTTTTTTTGTCCAAGGTATATATTTGTCTCCTAGTGTTTACTCACGTTTCTAAGTCGTCACTACTCTACTACGTCAATTGGTTCCTAATACGTCGTTGTCGGGTCCTAGTGTGTTGCCCTCTCTGCTTAGAGACTTCAACACACAAAGTCTACTAATTGTATCGCTAACAATAACTGTAAACTAGCTACCTGTCTGGTCCACCTGCCACTTCAAGGGTCAGGGAACTGCTGGACTGCCTACCATCCACGGCGTACCATACGGCATACCTTCTACAGATAGATAGATAGATATATATAGATAGATATATAGATAGATAGATAGATAGATAGACAGACAGACAGACAGACAGACAGACAGACAGGCAGACAGGCAGGCAGGCAGGCAGGCAGCAGGCAGGCAGCGGCAGACAGACAGACAGACAGACAGACAACAGACACACAGACACGACAGACAGACAGACAGACAGACAGACAGATAGAAGATAGATAGATAGATAGATAGATAGATAGAGGGGAGTGATGGGTGGGTGGGTGGGTGGGGGTGGGTGGGTGGGTGGGGGGGGATGGGGTGAGGGTAGGGTAGGGTGGTGGGTGGGTGGTGGGTAGGTGGTGGGTGGGTAGGTAGGGTGAGGTAGGTGGTAGGTGGGAGGTAGGTGGGTAGGTGGAGTGAGGTGGAGTGGGTAGGGTGGGTGGGTGGGTGAGGTAGGTGGGTGGGTGGGTGGGTGGGTGGGTGGGTAGGTAGGTGGGTGGGTGAGGTAGGAGGAGGTGGGTGAGGTGGGGGGTGGAGTGGGTAGGAGTGGTGGGGGTAGGGTGAGGTGGTAGGAGGTAGGAGGTGGTAGGTAGGTGGTAGGTAGGGTAGATAGATAGATAGATAGATAGATGAGATAGATAGATAGATAGATAGATAGATAGATAGATAGATAGATAGATAGATAGATAGATAGATAGATAGATAGATAGATAGATAGATAGATAGATAGATAGATAGATAGATAGATAGATAGATAGATAGATAGATAGATAGATAGATAGATAGATAGATAGATAGATAGATAGATAGATAGATAGATAGATAGATAGATAGATAGATAGATAGATAGATAGATAGATAGATAGATAGATAGATAGATAGATAGATAGATAGATAGATAGATAGATGTGTAGAAGGCATAAGGCATGTAGTCAGTCCCAGCCCCAGGTGGCAGCTAGGAGACCAGATAAGTAGTTTAGGTTGTAGATATTTTATTAGTAGAGATTTAGTGTTTGAAAGCCAATGACACTATCTAAGCAGAATGGTAACACTAGGTAAAGACTTTGACGTAGTAAGAAAAGCAATCGACGTAGTGTTGTGTAGAGACAGATAGCAACGGTAAGTAAACAAGAGGAGAGACAGATACAAACGTTTGACATGGAAGAACATGTTTGATATATTGTCTACGAATCACATCAAATAAACATTTCTTTGAACTATCCATGGTTGTCAAATATATTCAAAGCTATGTACGAAAGACATTAGTAGAGAGAGAAAACACTATTTCCTAACAAGAACATATAGAAATCGGGATCAGAACGAGGACATGGCATCAAGTTTTCCACCAGATTATAATAATGAAGAATGAATTGGTCTTGGTTGCTGTGGCTTTGTTGTGTGGCAGGCGAGTGAGATGGCGGATGAGAGCTGATTAGTTGTAATTGCGATTGATTGTAGCTCGATTCCTCCAAGTATTCTTTATTCTATAATACTGTATCCTCATAGTTTCCGTTGTTCCTTTATTTGCATCCCTGTCTGTTCCTTTACTTGTTCCTTTACTTGTTCCTTTATTTGTTCCTTTATTTGCATCCCTGTCTGTGCATTTACTTGTTCCTTTACTTGTTCCTTTATTTGTTCCTTTATTTGTTCCTTTATTTGCATCCCTGTCTGTTCCTTTACTTGTTCCTTTACTTGTTCCTTTACTTGTTCCTTTTTTCGTTCCTTTATTTGCATCCCTGTCTGTGCATTTACTTGTTCCTTTACTTGTTCCTTTATTTGCATCCCTGTCTGTGCATTTACTTGTTCCTTTATTTGTTCCTTTACCTGTTCCTTTATTTGTTCCTTTATTTGAGTCCATCATCATTCTCATCAAATGTATATATTTATATAAAACGATAGTGGTTCCTTTCCAATGTCCGGTGACACTAGCGTTGTCGTTGCCATGTCCTCGTTCTGATCCCGATTTCTAGATGTTCTTGTTAGGTAATAGTGTTTTATTTCTTTCTACTAATGTCTTTCGTACATAGCTTTGAATATATTTGACAACCATGGATAGTTCAAAGACATGTTTAATTGATGTGATTCGTAGACAATATATCAAACATGTCCTTCCATGTCAAACGTTTGTATCTGTCTCTCCTCTTGTTTACTTACCGTTGCTATCTGTCTCTACACAACACTACGTCGATCGCTTTTCTTACTACGTCAAAGTCTTTACCTAGTGTTACCATTCTGCTTAGAGAGTGTCATTGGCTTTCAAACACTAAATCTCTACTAATAAAATATCTACAACCTAAACTATTTGTCTGGTCTCCTAGCTGCCACCTGGGGCTGGGACTGACAACATGCCTTATGCCTTCTACACCCCCCGGGCGACTTCGCCGTTGTCCCAACGACGAAATCCATTCATATGTGCACAGGGATGTTCCATCATGGCCATTAGTGTTGTCGGAGCTGAATGGGAACAAGTCACCACACGCTGCGAAACGTGGCTCAACAACAACTAATCTACAACAGCCGGCCATGGTCGAAAGAAAGAAAATCCTGACGGGATCTCAGGAGGACTCAAGTTGAATGAGCTAATTGGAACAAGTCACCACACATCGCTAAACGTGACTTATCAACCGGTCATAAGTGACCATGGTCGACATCAAAGTAAACCCTCTGTGCTCTAATGCTGAAACTAAGTATTAATAAAAAATGCAGTCAGCAAACAATGTATGGTATAACATGAAATAGGCGCACATGTTCCTTAATGGGACTCAACAGAATATCACTTGCACCAGGCAGTGGGAACCAACCAGTAGGTTAATGTGAGGCGGCTGTACGTCAACATCCCGTCCTCACATGTCGTAGGATGGACGGGCATCCACACTAACTGTCATGTCTCTATGTCGCTCTTGCTCGTCAGAGTCTTGTCATGCAATCTGAAACTAAAAAAAAAACAAGTTACAACCGGAATATGACATGAAAAAAAAAATATATATACTGTTTAAATCACCAACAGTATATGACCTCTATGAGGCAACATCACCCAACCCCCAATCCCCAGGAAGGAACGAAACCCAAAAATCCACATTGCTTTGCTATCTGTTATAGAAAGAAATGAAATTCACAATAATGACATTCTCAATGATAATGTCCAAATCATCAACACCATCTGACCTCCATGAGGTAATATTAACCAACCCCAATCCCAGGGAATTGAATGAACTTCAAAAGAGATTACATAGCTCTACTATCTGTCATAGAATTTTCAATACATTACAAATATTAAAACATACCAGTTTGCTACCACATATTCCAGAGGCAAGTCAACACCAAAATAGCAAAGCAATCAATTAAACCATCAATTATTTGGATCAACATCATATAACCGCATTTAGTATCTCCCCAACAACCCCAAAGGAAGAAATTAACATCCCAATTATTAGACCTGGAATCTAATTAACGTTTCCAGGACCAACCAAAAATTGCCTCTTAGAGATCAGTATCCAACATTGCACTGATAACATTGAAATTTTCATAATGTACAATATGCGTATTAAAAAAAATATTCAGTGGTCATAATTCTCAACCATCTTAAATGAGAATCAAACAATATTTAACATTTGATTCCCAATTATACAACCACCGTAAAAATAAAAATATTACCATCCATTCAACTACTCCCAAGGAATCCACCAAATTCCCAAATGTTCTTCGTATTTGTCTCAACATCAGAGAACCTCAATATTTGCAGTAACGCGATCCATCCTTCAACATCCAAGGACCCAAACAAAAACCCAATTATTGTCTTAACACGGTGTAACATTATCCTCGACAGATCCATTTTGATCCATCTATCAGGCACCCAAGATCCAAATAAAAACCCATATATTTTCCTTATTTGGTTCAACCTCGTCCCTAGCAGCAGGCCTGGTGTTTGGAAAACTCGGTTTCCTGGGGAATTGTACAAATTACAGAAATCATGGTTGTCCTCGTCATGATCGAACGCCTCCCCCACGGGACCATCCCTGGGTGCGATGTCAATGGTATCCCGTGTACCAGCCACCATATGGCTGCCTTGAAGTAATTCGCTAAGGATAGCATAAGCCTCAATCATTAAATAAAGAAAGCCAGGACTAAACCCTATCCCGTAGATTGAAGGACTCAACCCCTGCCAACAATGCGGAGGTAAACACAGGGCACCAGCACTAATAAACAGCATAAAGAACCCAATCACCCGCACAGAGTTCCATCTCAAGGGCCCTGGCAGTGGAATCGACGCATTCCATCTTATGGAACAGCTCATTGTCCCTATAACCAAGAAACGTTTGATCAAATTGCACACCCTTTTGCCCATCAGAACCAATGTGCACTCGATCTGATTTTGACCAGAGTTTAGCATCACAATTTGCGATGCGATTAATATTTTTTTCGTAAACTGAATCCAAGGATTTAACATCTGGCCCAAACGACCTTAAACTTATTCGTAGTGATGGACAGGTATTTTTACTACTCTCCTCACTAATGTCCACTGGAAGGCAATCTCCTCGAGCATGCCCATAGACACACTCACTGGATCCAGGATTGTTTATATCATCATGTCTGTGCTCTATCTTAGCTATTCTCAGTACCTGTGTTGTTATTGACGTTTCACTGGATCGTATCACCGTCAATTCAATCGGCTTTTGTACAGGCGAATCTAGAACCTGCTCCCGTTTTAAGTTCTCAGTGTCTCCTCTAAAGATGGACTTAGGCCACCTTGCTTTTCTCCTCACTCCTCCATACTGAATACTATGGTCAGCACACTTGGACTTAAATGAACGTCTATTACTATTATTTCCCCCAATACGTGTTTACATTTTTGGATTAACATGTACCGTTTTATTACCCCCCTGCCTTATCACTTTTGATTTAGCATTGTTTGCTTTCTTAAAACCTGGGTTCGTAATATGTAAATTCACACGAGATGCCTTCGCACTCTTTAACTCTGATCTGCGTGTTCCGTGAGGTTGACCTATATGATTGTCCTCATGTTTGAATCCCCCCTGATTGAAATTCACAGAACTTGAATGTTTTATTTGTTGCCCGTTGTCGAAGAGGGACTTTTCAAAGAGTGGCGACTGACTATTTTGTTCGACACTCTGTTCCCCTTCCGATCTATCAATAGCTACTTACTTCATGGCAGAATCGACGTTATCAGGGTCTCCAGCCACTGGTAGACAGGAAACTTCCTGTCTTTCACTTGTCTCACAAACGAATAACTGATGGTTCTGGTTCTGCAGGTCCGAAAATTTTCTTTAGCCACACAGGGCGAATCTAGTAAGAAATTTGGTTCACCTAACCCCTCGACGACGGAAACCAATGTGTGCTCTTTCTGAGAAATGTCCTCCCGTACCCAGGGAAAATCTTGCAATATATCTGACTCCGCTACTGACCCATGGACACCGGACACGACATCTTGCCCCTCCCGAGAACAGTCTTCAGCCACAAAGGGAAATTCAATTAAGAAATTAGGTACAATATCAGAACCATCAACGATTGATACTATCCCATCCTCGCTTTGACTTTCAGAGCAGTTGTCCTCGAAACTTTGTTGGGAATTCTGTACTTCATTCATACCACGATAGAGCCAACACATCAGAACCTGGATCATCGTGGCACCTGATATATGTCATACAAGGACGGATATGAAGAAAATGTGGCTGCACACACGTTTCTCGAGAGACGGATTCACCCGTGTAACTCGGTCGTCCTTGGCACTCGCCCTCTGAATTTTGCAAGAAAAAGTTCTCTGTACCCAACGCATAATCAATTAAATCATAGTTATCAGGGGTCTGGATGTCATGTTTCACCTCCCCAGGCACCCATGGTCGTGCGTGTCATCCTCTGTTTTGGCTGAGGAGAGAAGAACATTTATAATTGTCCCCCAAATCCTCCCTCCTATTGCGCTTAGTGTAACCCCGTAGTCCATTCTGACAAAAATCGTTCCGCCCAGAACCAGGTGCAGTGGGAAGGGTTTTGGTAGGGAATCGGCAGCTTGTCACATAGTGGCGTTCCGCCACCCTGGAGTCCAGGTAGTCTACGCGCTGTTGCATTCTAGAAATCGAGACAGGTGATGTTGCAGGGATGGGATTGCGCTCCCATCTGGAAGCGGCGTCTCGACTTTGAAGCAGAGTAGTGGACGGTGTCGCAACTACCTTTTCCAACAATATGTTAGTACACAAACGGTCGCTCAGGGACGCAATGAAATGGTCCCTCAAAATATGGGTTCCCATGATGGGGAGTGTTCCTGGCCTCGGCAGCCGTGAGCTTATTGAACAGCTGGGCGAGACGATGTGAGTAGTCACGGCAGGACTCCCCGATTTTCTGAGCCGATCTGAAAAATGCGTCCATCAAATCATGAGACGACCGTTTATCCCCGTATTCCTCCATGAGACCCGCCAATAGTTGCTCAAGGTCCTGAGCTGATAACATTTGGATCTGCAGTTTGCAGCGGATATCGTCGGCACATAATCAAATAGGGAGTCAATCATGTCCTGCCTGTCCAGTCTATGAGACCGCCAATATCTCCTCATGTCTCTGGCGAACTCATCAATAGATGGCCCCTCCTGCGTGCCAAATGTCCGCACTGAAACACTGGGCGAACGTGGGAAGTTCCACGGAGCTGATGGCAACGATGCCGAGGCACCGGGGTAAACATCTCTAATCTGAACCTGAGGTTCAGACAGAGCAGTAGCAGGAATCAAAACTTCGTGCGGGGCAACATCCAGCACCACATCCTCACAGGCCTTACCACCTCTGGTGGCCCTATTAGTCATCATAAATGTGACGATCAGAAAATATAACGTACAAATATAGTGCACAAGAGTATGATAGATAAAAAATTTGAACGTCCTGAAAAAAAACAATTAGTCACTAAGCTGGAACAAATGCCACAAATAATACTGGCTGTATACAAGGAAAAAAGTACAAGTCATACAATATATGAGTGGGCAATGTATATATATATGGAAACAAATACTCACATTATAAAAAATAAAATTATTCGACATCACATGCAAAGAGGCAAGAACACAGTACAACATCTCGAGATCCTTCCAAAGAACAGTTCTTGATCCGCTAATATGCCTCTTGAAGAATGTACGCCAGGCAGTCTATCACTGAGTAGGCTAGGCCAAGCGATCCACAGAAGTTTGTTGGAAATGAATACTGACAATTAGTCCATAATGTACCAGAATGAAAGTTTTGTCCTTATGTAATCGATCGAAGGATGCAACTTGAGATAGAAGATCCGGTCGCCAAGTGGTTAAGAAGAGCCAATAAGGACTAACGCAGGGTCTAAGATGGCCGAGCGAAGAATGAAAGTCCCTGACTTCTGAGAGTCCAGACCGGGGAAAACACACCGGTCACCCAGTCGTAGAGACGGACTAATACAAGTTTCTAGAGGTTGATTGAAGAGGAAAGCCGTGGCAAAAGTCAAAAAGTAATATGTACTCACGCCACTTGTCTGGTCCACGATGTAGAAGTAAGGGCTGATGTAGTTTCACCCTGACACCATTGTGGTAGTCTGGGGTTGGTAGGTGGTTGGTGACAGAGATTGTTATAGTGTCAGGGATGGCGGTGGTGTCTGTTGTTGTTAGAATTGGCACTCGCTTGGGGCGATGATGTGCTGTTGTTCG
The DNA here is from genome assembly GCA_020796225.1 of Arion vulgaris. Classification (NCBI taxonomy): domain Eukaryota; kingdom Metazoa; phylum Mollusca; class Gastropoda; order Stylommatophora; family Arionidae; genus Arion; species Arion vulgaris. The sequence continues at coordinate 44,333,389 of CM036757.1, forward strand.
TATGGATATTATTATTCTGATTCCCCCTACTTTTCGGTGGTGGAAAACTTTCTGACACCAAATTATAATAATGAAGAATGAATTGGTCTTGGTTGCTGTGGCTTTGTTGTGTAGCGGGCGAGTGAGATGGCGGATGAGAGGCTTGATTAGTTGTAATTGCGATTGTTGTAGCTCGATTCCCTCCAAGTATTCTTTATTCTATAATACTGTATCCTCATAGTTTCCGTAGTTTCTTTATTTGCATCCCTGTCTGTTCCTTTACTTGTTTCTTTACTTGTTCCTTTATTTGTTCCTTTATTTGCATCCCTGTCTGTGCATTTACTTGTTCCTTTACTTGTTCCTTTATTTGTTCCTTTATTTGCATCCCTGTCTGTGCATTTACTTGTTCCTTTATTTGTTCCTTTACTTGTTCCTTTATTTGTTCCTTTATTTGAGTCCATCATCATTCTCATCAAATGTATATATTTATATAAAACGATAGTGGTTCCTTTCCAATGTCCGGTGACACTAGCGTTGTCGTTGCCATGTCCTCGTTCTGATCCCGATTTCTAGATGTTCTTGATAGGTAATAGTGTTTTATTTCTTTCTACTAATGTCTTTCGTACATAGCTTTGAATATATTTGACAACCATGGATAGTTCAAAGACATGTTTAATTGATGTGATTCGTAGACAATATATCAAACATATCCTCTGTGTCAAACGTTTGTATCTGTCTCTCCTCTTGTTTACTTACCGTTGCTATCTGTCTCTACACAACACTACGTCGATCGCTTTTCTTACTACGTCAAAGTCTTTACCTAGTGTTACCATTCTGCTTAGATAGTGTCATTGGCTTTCAAACACTAAATCTCTACTAATAAAATATCTACAACCTAAACTATTTGTCTGGTCTCCTAGCTGCCACCTGGGGCTGGGACTGACTACATGCCTTATGCCTTTTACAGATAGATAGATAGATAGATGGATAGATGGATAGATGGATGAATGGATGGATGGATGGATTGATGGATGGATGGATGAATGGATGGATAGATGGATATATGGATAGATGGATAAATGGATTAGATAGATATATAGATAGATAGATAGGTAGATAGGTAGGTAGGTAGGCAGGCAGGCAGGCAGGCAGGCAGGTAGGTAGGTAGGTAGGCAGGTAGGTAGGTAGGTAGGTAGGTAGGTAGGTAGGTGGTAGGTAGGTAGGTAGGTAGATGAGACTAGAGTGCAAAATCAAATGTTGTAACCTACCAGATAGCCCCATTGTTAAGGTGCCCACAAATTTCACTGACAGCAAAGCAACAGTTGATCAACAGTATCAAACTTGGATGAGCAAAGCGCGCTCACAAAAAATAACTACATCTGAAATGCACTGCCTGCGAAAAATTACCAGCAATATCAGAAACAACAGAGTCACCAACATCAGCATAAGAAAGAATGTAGCACAACCTTGCTTGAATTACATTGCGAAACAAAGAATGAAGTGGTTTGGCCACTTAATTAGAATGCCTCCCAACTTCACAGTGTACAAACTCTTCTGCAACAGAACTGGGGCCGTTGTTGTTATATGACTCTCAGTCGATGCTTCACAAGATCCAGAAGGGCAGGTTTGAGTATGAGTGGATGTCGTCTATAGAAGTTTCTAACCTCCAGCGGATTACACTGTCCTGAGCATGCGAGTGTTTGCTGTAATGAGAGAGCAAACAGACTCGCATCAACATCATCGATTGTTGGTGAGTTGAAGATGGATAAGGGGATATTCTGCGGTCTCCAGTGTTTCACTTCACTTCAGTTCTGCACAGATTAACATCACGAAATTGTGTGCATGAAAAGTCATATGAGCAATAAAAGTTACTTTTGTGTTCATATTGAAATTGAAATATTGCTTAATTTTCTTCTTGCTTATTAAATGTTCTTTAATCGTCCATGTGTTTAGTATTCTATCTACATTACTTTCCTGTCTTCTTCATGATAGTGTACACAGTTTGATGTTGATGCTAACACTTATTAAAACAATACGTTTTTGTTGTTGTTTAGTTTTGTAACTATACTGATCATTTCTATGTCACTTGTCAGTCTGGACTTGTTTTCAGATTTCCCAACACATTGTAAGATAAATATGAACGATAGCCTCCCTTCCATATATAATTCGTTTAGCTCGCCGTTCACAGCAACCCGGTGCTTTCCCTTTCTTCTGCTATTTGATTGTCACATTCCAAATTCATGTTTATATTATTTAATGTTTGATTTTATTCATTTCTATACATTATTTATATCATCTTTACAGCTTTGTTATGGTTATTTGTTAGCTATCATCGGACAATTGTTATAATTTATTGTATGTTATGATTATCGGTCTTTGGAGACCCTAATGCAGACGTGCATCATGTGATGTCTATTTTTTTTCGAACCAGAAGCACTTGAGCTTTCAGCTCTTCGGCATAGTGCCATGTACATCGTAACCTTTCAGTTTGGTGCCACAAACACCGTAAATCTGGAGAACCTATGGCTTTTCTGCCAGTCCGCGGAATTAAACCGCACTCATAGGGGCTTTATGTGATGTCTTACAGACAGCTACTACTACGCACATGATACCAGACATCTTGCATGCACAACTCTGGAGTATATCGACAAAGTTGAAAAGCTATAACTGACGCTTGGGAAGCTCAGCTACATCATGAAATGAGGCTAGGCATGTGCCACGGAGAGGTCACTTCGTGGTCGGATGTTTTAAACAAACCAACATGGATGAAAACAGTTTATGGATGTGAATCGTAGACCACATATGTCAGACAAGAATATCGCCTTAACACCTTCCACATGCGTTGTCTCAGACGAATATAGAATACCCGATGATAAGATCACATTTCCAATATAGAAGTTATGGACCCTGCTTGCATAACAAACATGTACATCGTGTTAGACTGCGACATTATAGATGACTTGATCGCATGTCTCGCTTGAGCAATATTAGAATTCCAAAGGACAATATGTAAAGCCAACTCGTAATTGGTTCTAACAAAATTATTGCGCATTACTACACTTAATTGACCCCTGCAAACATGATATAACGTCATGCAGCATTGACACAAAGTACTGGCAGCGGTTGGCTAACTGTCAGGCATGTCAAACTTGGCACAAAGTACTAACAGCGGTTGGATAACAGTCAGACATGTCAAACTTGGCACAAAGTACTATCAGCGGTTGGCTAACAGTCAGACATGTCAAACGTGGCACAAAGTAGTGACAGCGGTTGGCTAACTGTCAGGCATGTCAAACTTGACACAAAGTACAGGCAGCGGTTGGCTAACTGTCAGGCATGTCAAACTTGGCACAAAGTACTAACAGCGGTTGGATAACAGTCAGACATGTCAAACTTGGCACAAAGTACTATCAGCGGTTGGCTAACAGTCAGACATGTCAAACTTGGCACAAAGTACTAACAGCGGTTGGCTAACAGTCAGACATGTCAAATGACAGTGAGGGATATCTCGAAACAAGGAAGAAGAGAAAAGCATCATAAATTGATGCAAAAGAAAGTCTAGAGTGTAGTAAGATCATACTCTTCATCAACTTCCGTCTCGGGATTCAACTGAAGCAGCTGTAGCAAGGAATGAACCAGTCCAGAATAGACCATTACAGACACACCATACCATTTAATTAATAACACACAACGTGACAATATATATTTTCTCTCCAGAGACAAAGAGGTCAATGGTGATGGACAGACCTCACATATAGCTTTTGTCATTTATTTGAACATATCCATTCCTTAGCAATGCAATTGCATATCTTCTATAAGAAGGGTTCATTGTCTGTTTTTGCATGTCTTCCTAATGTCTCATATAAACTATCCTGTGTAGTTGATGTATTTAACACAGTTACTGCCCTTTTATGTGAACTTAAAGTTGCTACTAAAGTATCACTGCTTCTATCGTATTGTACGTCTATTCTTGAGCTTTTTATTTATAAGACATGTCATTTCCATTTGAAACTTCTTGTTCAACCATCAACACCACGAATATTATCTGTATTAGTCATTAGCCATGATTGATGATCATACTCATGTCACACCAGACCGGTCCATAGTTGCTGCTATCTCTTTCCAAATATCTATACCAGCTTATATATATATATATACCGGTATGTTTTGTTGATCTTTTCTTTTCTCTAACAAAGTGTTCGTGTCTGGTAGTATCCATTATTACTCCCATCTCCTTCACTTTGAATAGCGATAGAAATGTTTCTAATGGTATATAGACGGGTAATCAAGACATGTAGATAGAAAATACACAGAATAAACGACATACTATTTTAGAGAAAGTACAGTCAACAATCAAATAACAGCAGAAAAAATTAATGCAGATTGACTCTGGTATATACTAACAGAACTAATTTAATCTGGAGGTGAGACAAACACATACTCAACCTGATACATGTCATTGTATAGATTTAGAAACCTTTCCAACAAAAGACAATTTAGAGTTGTACAGTACTGGTTAATTTGTACTCAACTAAAGTAAAGAATTTCAGGAGACCCATAGGTGCGCAGTTTCATTCAATATATGTTGAAAATTATGCTATGAAAAATAATACTGGTTTACACGTGATCAATGTAAATATTAGCGAGTAGAAGTGTACAACATAAAGTAATGTAAAGAAGGGAAAGTAGAAGTATGCTGTCGTGTTTCTGCATGTTAGTTTTGTTTCCTGCAGAAGAAATAAGAACAGAAAATATTTAGTTGTTCAAGAAAATACAACAAAAATTTAGCGATCAAAGGGAACGCGCAAACCTACAAACCTGATATGGTCAGAGCGAATCAAACGATCAAAGGGAAGTAATAATATTGAAAATTGCTAATAAAGGTTGTAGCTTGATTAGTTGAAAGATTTTCAAGTTAGTGCCCTTTGATAACATGCACGAAACTGATAGCCCAGTACCTATATTTAAAAATAGCCCCCCAGTCCAGCGTGTTTGTAGCGCGTTCGATTGCGGGTGACTAGCCTTGTGTGTGGGGTTCAATTCCGCGGGCTGGCAGAAAAGCCACAGGTTCCCCAGACTCACAGTGTTCGAGGCATCGAACCGAAGGGTTACGATGTTCATGGTACCGAGCATCTGGATTCTGGATCGAGAAAAAAAATATTTAAAAATAAACAATTACAATTAAAATAAAAAAATTAAAATAAACCGACATATAAAACATTTATATCAAAATCGCAAAGTAAATGGAAAGATACATTTATCGTGGGTCCATTCGGCAGCGATCCAGCTGTATTTGCTCTAGCGTGTTTTGCCCTATTCCCAGTCACGATCGTCTCCACTACAGAGGGAATTACTTGATGTTACGGGACAGGTAGACACTGTAGAAAAATATGCATTGTTTACAATTTAACAACAGGTTTCCTGACATGCACAAATGGCAACGGGTAGGTGATGTTTAGTTGTTATAGATGACCAAATATACGATCTCAATGCGTTTGTTGAGTATTGGGAACATACATACAAATTATGTTTGTCTAAATGTGTTGTGTCGTTTGTTTAGTATTGGCAACAGACACACAGATTATGTTTGTCTAAATGTCGTTTGTTGAGTCTGTTCGTACTGATATTAGTTTTTAACTGAAACCCGTGTGACATACGGGGATATCATTACTGTTCATTAAAGACGCATAATTTAGAATCACTGGAGAAAACAAACCATCACTATAGCAACTGGTCTTGGGACGAATCAACGTATTAGCGGTATGCTACACGAGCATTGTTTAATTAACTGTTCTCGAGAAAATATACTAACGGAATCCAGACTTAACATGACACACTCACGTCCAGTACTGGAGACAAGGGCATAACACATAACAGTAGATACATCCAAGACAGAGGAGCGAGCGGACGTCTTTTCTAAGAGATGAAGTAGGGGCCCCCTATTTTTCCGTGGTACTTATGAGTCGTAGTATTTGTTGAAGATGATGACACTGGTAATTGATGGTAATGATTTACAGCACAAATAATAAATATCAACTGTCTCTTAGGCTTCATAGTTTGTTTATTTGTTGATGATTCTGCCTAATCAGACAAAACACGACTGGTCGTGCCCAATGATTCATGTCGTCTCTTCTATTTACTCAATTACTGTTGCTATTCGTCACTACACAACACTACGTCGTTTTGCTTTTATTTCGTCAATGTCTCGTTTTAGTGTTTGTCATCTGTTTAGAGAGTGCAAACACTAAGTCTCTGCTATTAAAATATCTAATTATATACAAACTACACTAAAGCTAACTATCTGGTTCCTCAGCTGCCACCTGGGGGAAACTGGCTATTCACTACACCCCTGGAGACCTCGCTGTCGACACGACGGCGAAATCCCAACCTTCAAAAATGCACAGGTCGAGTCCTTCAGGGTTATTAGAGTTGTTAGAGCTAAATAGGAACAAGTCACTACACGTCGTTAAACGTGGCTCCACAACAACTAACTACAACAGCCAACCATGGTCGAAGGGAAAAAGAAAATGCTGACGGGATCTCAGGAGGACCCAGTTGGTTGAGCTAAATGGGAACAAGTCACCACACGTCGTTGGACGTGACTCATCAACCGGTCTATGAGTGATCATCGCTAACTTCAACAGTCAACCCTCTGTGCGCTCGTGCTGAAACAATAGTAATAAAGAAATCAATCAGCAACATTTCATATAATAAATGGACTATAAGCGCCTTATGACTCCGACGGCGACCCAACAGCATTGGCCAATGTGAGGTGGCTGTACTGCGACATCCTGTCCTCACATGTCGTAGGATGGGCTAGGGGCAGCTCACATCTATATGTCACTATCTCTATGTCATTCTGGCTTGTCAGAGTCTTGTCATACAATCTGAAAGCTCAAACAAAAAAACAAGTTACAAATTGAAGATAAAACATTATAAAACCTCCAAGAGGTAATAATAACCAACCCCCAACCTAAGGAGAGAAGGGCACCCAAAAAAATCATCATTGTCCCATTATCCATCAATGAAAACTGTAAACATAATGTCCAATATCAACCTCTGACCTCTGAGAGGTAAAAATAATCGACCCCCAATCCCAGGGAATGAACAAACTCCCAATATTCAACATATTTCATTAAAAAAACATACATAATGTTCAACCAACAACATTATAAGACCTCCACGAGGTATTATTAACTATCTCCCAATCCCAGGGAATGAATGAGCTGCACATATTAAACTCCAATTATAAACGTCCAATATTCAACGCTGCTCCACTATCTCCTAAACTTCTTCTGTTAAAATTTCCCATCTTCTTATTAACATAATGAACACATCAAAGTGTAGGATTACGTACACGCGACGCAAGTCCACACCGAATCCACCCATTAAACAAATCATAATTCCAAGGATCCGAAACACTCGGATCGACATCATATAACCTTCAGGAGGCAATAAAATCACCCCAAAGGAATAAAGCAACAATTCCAAATGTGTTAAATATTTCATTCGACACAGCGCAACCTCTACGAGGTATTAAAATCTACAATATTCCACATATTGTAGTCAACATTGCAGAAACTGAAGTCAATGATACTTCAGTGTCCACTCAACAACTGAAATTGTATCAACCACCTAATATTTGAGTTCTAATATATATATACCAAAGGAATAAATTACATTCCAAAATATTTTTTATCTTTGAGTCATCAATGCAAAAACTCAATCAATTTAAAGTAATTGTACACTCAATAACCCAAAAAGAATCGGACATATACAATATTTTAGTTCCAATTTATATGTCCCAATTATGGATTAAATCATCACCATATAGCCAGGGAATCAAAGGAATTCACCAATGAAGTTCCCAACTGTTTCGACCTCATATAACCACAACAATGGAGGTAACACAACCCGTCCTGCCGCACCCAGGGACACAACCGAAAACCCAAGGAATTTCTTTATCTGGGAAAACATCATCCTCGTCAGCAAGCCTGGTATGTCTAAATCTCGAGTTCTCGTGGGTTTGTACAACCCACATAAATCATGGTTATCCTCATCATGATCACATATCTTTCCCTCAGAACCATCCCTGGGAGCAATGTCAAATGGTATCACGCGTACCATCCCCCCTATGTCGGCCTTGAAGTAATTTGCCAAGGATCACACAGGCTTCACTCAGTAAATAGTTCAAACCAGGACTAAACCCTGACCCGCAGAAGGAGAGACTCAACCCATGCAAACAATGCGGTGGTAAACACAGAGCACTAGCACTAATAAATAGTAATAAGAATCCAATTACCACAGTATTCCATCGCAAACGCTTGGTCATAGAATGGACACAATACCTCCCCCGAAACGACGCATTGTTTATGTTATCAAGAAACTTCCGTTCAAATTGCACATCTTTTTGCACATCAGAACCAGTTCGTACTGGATCTGATATTGACCAGATTTGAAAATCAAAACTAGCATTGCGGTTCATATTTAGCTCATAATCTGAGTTCCGGGATTTGGCATCTGTCCTATGCATTTTCGAACTTATTTGTAGTGAGTGCATTTATTTTCACCACCACTTTCTACTGGGGGTTAACACTTCGTAGGCACACTCGCTGGATCCTACAATTTTTATATCGTCATTGTTGAGCTCATCCTCTGTGATCTCAATTACTCGTGTTGTCGTTGAAGTGTCACTGGGACCAAACACAGTCAGTCGAATCGATTCTTGTACAGGCGGATTCCTAACCTGTTCCTGTTGTAAATTATCATTAGGGTCTAATCTAAAGATAGATCTAGGCCACTTTGTTTTTCTCCGCACTCTTTCGGACTGACTGCTACGGGCAGCACCCTTGAATTGAAACATACGCCCTTACTATTTTAGCCCACCAAAGCTTGTTTACAATTTTTTGAATTAACCTGTACTATTTTACAACTTCTTCGCCGTTTTACTTTTGTTTTAACATTGTTAGTATTCTTAAACCCTGATGTATTAATCTTGTAACCTGCACGAGTTGCCTTCGCGCTCATAGATTCAATGATATGTGTCCCATGAGGATGAAGTATACGATTTACATTGCGTTTTAATCCTGATTGGTGAACATGAACAATATCCAAATGTTCTATTGGTCGTTCATTGTCGTGGATGACCTTTTCAGTAGGCGGCTATAGACTGTTTTGTACAACGCTGAATTCCTCACCGGGACCACTAATGACTTCCTTAATCTCAGCTTCTTCCTGTTCATGTCCCTTATCATTAAATACACATTGATTATCCTCCATTATATCCTGCGCTACAACTGTCTCACAGATGAAAGACCCATTTATTAGATGGATTTCCTGAAAATTTACTTCTGCTATCAATTCTGGGCCTGTTAAGCCATATGGCTCATCATCGGACCAATCGACAACGGATTCTAACGTATGGCTAACTTGAGACTCAATTGTTTCCACACAGGAAAAATGGAGTAAGAGATTCGGCTCTATACAGGACACATCGACGGACGATACCGAAGCATTGAGCCCAGTATCGAACCATTCTACAACTGATTCCATTTTATAGCTATCTTGCGAATCAACTTCCTCTATACAGGACAAATTTAAAAATAAATTCGGCTCTGCGTCTGAATCATTGATGCCTGAAACTATTTTGTGATTTTCCTCTACACAGGGAAAATCTAATAAAAAATTAGGCATGGTACATTATTCATCAACATCGGAAATAGTTCTATCAACGATTTGTTTTTCCTGGCACACGTCATTCGAAACCTGGAAGAAATTTAGTTGTTCGTTCAAGATACTATCGAACAAATCATTACAAGTATCTCTCGGCTCTACCTTGCAACTGCCTATCGATATAGAGTAACTAATGGGAGAGAATTGCCGCTCCTCCTGTTATAGGGGATGTTGTTGTTGTTGGTTGATTGTGATAGTACACTTGCCGGAAGATATCATCCAACACGGATGATCCCCTATGTTTCGTGATGGTGATACTGACAGCCGACTTTTAATAGTAGGTCCTTTAGTCATTGGTAATTCGTTTGATATTCATAATGTTACTTATCTTGATAGGTTGTTGACGTTAATTGACAATAATACAACAGACAGATGTTGTCGGTTTCTTAATACATGTTTATTCAATCATCGCTCACAACAATACGACTGTCCTTCTCTAGTGTTTTAGTGTCCTTCTTTAGTGGAACAGGACTTACTCCCTGAGACCCAATGTGGCTTCAGAGCAGGTCGTGGAACAGCAGACATGATATTTGCTGCTCGCCAATTACAGGAAAAAGGCCAAGAACAGCACCGTAACCTTTACATGTTCTTTGTCGATCTGACAAAGGCTTTCGACACGGTCAACAGAGAGGGTTTATGGAAGATCATAGAAAAATTTGGATGCCCGGTGAAATTCATCAAGATCGTCCAACAGTTTCACGAGGGCATGATGGCACGTGTACTTGATGAAGGGAAGCTGTCGGAAGCCTTCCATGTCACCAACGGCGTCAAACAGGGCTGTGTACTGGCCCCAACACTCTTCAGCATGATGTTTGCTGCCATGCTCACGGATGTCTTTTGGGAAGGCGACGAACATGGGGTAAAGATTAGATACAGGACAGACGGAAATCTATTCAATCTTCGGAGGTTAAAATCCTTCACAAAGGTAAAAGAATCAACTATCTCAAACCTGTTGTTTGCTGATGACTGCGCCTCGCTACCAACTCTGCGGAAGAAATGCAGACTTACATGGACAAGTTCTCAATGGCCTGTGATAGGTTTGGTCTCACCATTAGCACCAAAAAAACAGAGGTCATGTTCCAGCCCGCCCTAGAGAACAGTATTACGATCCAGTCATCAACATTAAACACCAGCGTCTCCAGTCAACGGACAACTTTGCTTATCTTGGCAGCCTCCTATCCAGATCGGCAAATATAGACTTTGAGGTCAACAATAGGATATCCAAAGCCAGTGCTGCGTTCGGAAGGTTACGTGTCACTGTGTGGGAACGGAAGGGATAAGCATAGTCACAAAGCTGAAAGTTTACCAGGCCATAGTGCTAACCACGCTGCTGTACGCAAGCGAAACATGGACAGTGTATAGCAGACACGCAAGAAAATTAAACTATTTCCACACAAGCTGTCTACGCAGAATACTAAAAATAAACTGGCAGGACAAAATTCCAGACAGCGAAGTCCTCACAAGAGCAAAGATCCCAAGCGTCAACACCCTGTTGCAGAAGACCCAAGTGAGATGGGTCGGTCACGTTGTTCGGATGCCTGATAAACGCATCCCAAAACAATTGATGTATGGCGAGCTTGAAGGGGGCAGACGTTTGGCTGGTGGACAGAAAACGCTTTAAAGACACTCTTAAAGTGTCTCTGAAATGCTTTGATATAGACAATACGTGCTGGGAATCCTTGTGCAAGATCGCCAAATGTGGCGCTGTAACAACAAAAGAGGAACCCGAATAGCTGAGAATCATCGTATTATTGAGTCACAGAGAAAACGAGCAGCGCGAAAAGACAGAGCACACAACACGCACATGTCTAACCTTGATCATGTATGCCCCACCTGTGGTAGGGGATTCTGTTCTAGGATTGACTCTACAGTCACCTCCGCACACACCAGAGAGGTGCAACAGCACACGTCTGAGATTGTTGTCATCATCGCTTGCGATGGACGGCTATTATTATAGTCGTTCCTTTCTGTGTTGTCCCTACGTCGCTAGGCAGTACTAACAAATTTACGTCAATGTTTCGTCCTAGTGTTGCTATCTGCTCGTAGTGGGCAGATTTGGTGTGCAAACACTACAGTCTCTACATATCTCATATCTACAAACTTATCTATCTAAACTACCTGTCTAGTCTGCTAGCTATTACCTGGAGTTGGGGAACGGTTGTACCCGGTCCTGGCAGATGCGTAATAACTGGAGGTCCATCACCGCCTGTCATTCCTCTTTCTGTGCCGCAGTGATTTTAGCATAAATATTAGCTGAACGATGAGAATAATCACGGTATGATTCCCCAGCCATTTGGGACGCCCTAACAGAAAAGAGCGCAGTGAGTGGCCTGTTGTCGCCATACAACCTGACCAATGTCGTTAATAACTTCTCAGGGTCTTGTACCGTGAACATTTGTATCTTCAGTTCAATGCGAATGGACTCAGTCACGTGAGCCAGGAACACATCAATCTTGTCTTGGCCCTCGAGCCCATAAAGTCTCCAATACAACTTTATATCCCTGGCAAATTTCTCAACTGAAGGGCCGTCACTAATTCCGAATGTCCGCACTGTTGTACTGGGCGGACGTTGAAAGATCCAGGGGGCAGAATGTAATGGAGCTGAAACACCTGGCCGCATATCTTCGATCTGCGCCGGAGGATTCAACAATGCAGTAACAGGAATCACCGGCTCGGGAGGCGCCACCTCCAACACATCATCCTCACAGAGTTTACCTCCTCTCGTATTTCTATGAGTCATGATAAATGTTACACAGTTGCAATATAAAAGACAAATATATCAAGCAATAGTACAACAGTCAAAAAGTGACCACCCTAAAAAACAATCAATTAGTTATCATAAAATTGTACAAAGAAAGGGAATTGCTGTATAGAAAAAAATTGTTGGTTAACACTCAAGAAACAAAGTGTGGTAAAGGTATGTAAAAAAATACTCACAGTAATAAAGTCAATAACACGGGAACAGCATAACGTCTTGAGAGACTCCCATCCAGTTCCATAGTTGTGCAAATTATAGTAGTAAAACTCGCCACATGCAGGTGATATGTACTTGACAGGGTAGCACAGGCAAGTGTTGAAGTACTAGTCTGATGGAGTAAATGTTCTACTTGCAAGGAGGAATGCAGACTGGTGAAAGCACAAGCTGGCCGCCGAGATGCGTCCAAGGTCAAACAAGGTACAGGCTCCAGGTTCCGAAGTTGCTTAAGAAACGTGGGCAAAAAATTGACAAGTGTTATGCCTCAATGTTGATTGAAGACTTGAATGAAATGCACAGCAAGGTTGATTGAAGAAACGTGGGCGGACAATTTACAAGTGTTATGCCCCAAGGAGGTAAATAATAGAGAGCATCCCAGTATACGGGTCAGAAGGCAATGTGACCAGCAGGCAGTATGTACAGAAAAATCGAAGCTTGGTAAACGATGTATAATATATGTACAGGGTGGGCTCAAATTCTGGTCCACAAATGTTGGTAGGGCAGATCTTGTTTTCTTCGTCACCATTGAAGTAGGGGCCCCATATTTTTCCGTGGTACTTATGAGTCGTAGTATTTGTTGAAGATGATGACACTGGTAATTGATGGTAATGATTTACAGCACAAATAATAAATATCAACTATTTCTTAGGCTTCATAGTTTGTTTATTTGTTGATGGTTCTGCCTAATCAGACAAAACACGTCTGGTCGTGCCCAATGGTTCATGTCGTCTCTTCTATTTAATCAATTACTGTTGCTATTCGTCACTACACAACACTACGTCGTTTTGCTTTTATTTCGTCAATGTCTCGTTTTAGTGTTTGACATCTGTTTAGAGAGTGCAAACACTAAGTCTCTGCTATTAAAATATCTAATTATATACAAACTACACTAAAGCTAACTATCTGGTTCCTCAGCTCTACCAGGGGGAGGGGGACTAACTATCCACTACAGAGAGAAAGAGGGGTCGAGAGAGAGAGAGAGGAAGATAGAGAGAGACAACTCAGATAATAAAGAAAGACATAATATGTCGAGAGATGGAAAACATGACAACAAACAAAATAGAAGGAGAAGACAACGTCTCATTTTGTTACAGTATCTCAACAAGCAGCACGTATTGTAAATATTGTTAGTTCACGGACAGTGGAACCATGAGCTGGGAACATAATGAAGTTGTGTTATTGGATTTTGTTGAAACATTGAGACTAGATCATTCTCTCCGTTAAGGTTATGGACAGATTGAGGTGTGAAAGCTAGCAAGGATGATGTATGAGTGTATGTATATTGTTGTCGTTGTAAGTTATGGTCTGGTTAGCACGACGGACTGATATAGTTTTAAACAAGATCTTAAACAAGAACTTCTGAAAGGTCGAGTCAGACAGCGATATTTGTCATCTAACAGAATGTTATAAAATATCCACAGTTGTGTGTTGTCTTGATCAGTCAGACAGCGATATTTGTCATCTAACAGAGTGGTATAAAACATACACAGTTGTGTGTTGTCTTGATCAGTCAGACAGCGATATTTGTCATCTAACAGAATGGTATAAAACATCCACAGTTGTGTGTTGTCTTGATCAGTCAGACAGCGATATTTGTCATCTAACAGAGTGGTATAAAACATCTACAGTTGTGTGTTGTCTTGTTCAGTCAGACAGCGATATTTGTCATCTAACAGAGTGGTATAAAACATCCACAGTTGTGTGTTGTCTTGGTCAGTCAGACAGCGATATTTGTCATGTAACAGAGTGGTATAAAACATACACAGTTGTGTGTTGTCTTGGTCAGTCAGATTGTCTATCAGATACTCTCTGCATGTCCTGTATGAGATGCATTTTTAACCTTGTAACTTGCATTGTAATGCAGTAACTCTTGACAGCTCTAGTCAGGGTTCTGTCTAGGGCTGTACAACTGGTAGTCTGGGTCAGCCAGTTTTCAGACAACTTACATCTTATAGTGCGTTTCAAAATGATTTTCCGAGTGGAAAATTTAATATCTCTGCAACCGCTTTACCGTAATTGTTGTAACTTTGCATATGATCTAATGATCGTAATGTCCCGAGGTTGATATTTTTTACTCAATAACAAACGTATGGTTTAAAATTTTCTTTATGTAAAGTATATAAAAGTGACCATCTCCTTAGCCAACCATATAATGAGAAGTATTACCCCTTCATATTTGTGAGATGTAGCAAGTTCCACGACCTGCACGTTTTTCACGTGGTTTTCCCGATTTTAATCGCTTTATCGCACTTTAAAAAATGTATAATGATCCTTCCGGTGTGTTTAGTTACAATTTAACGTTTGTGTTTTCAGAGCATAGGTGTATTACAAAACGTTTAGTATTCTAGATTTGTTATACAATGGGTATGAAAATCAAGTTTCTTACACTGCATACAGTGGCTGTGAAAATGTATAAATATTTTATCAGAGAATCTAAACGTGGAAAACTGTATCGGAGTATATCAAATCCTGAACATAGAACTATGCATGCTTTGGGCTTAAGTAAAAGATATCTACATAAATTACTCAATGTTAATGGAGTTGTCAGTACAGTCAATACATTGACTAAAGGCAGAAAGAAAGTAGTAGACAATTTTGACAGGGATGTGATTAGAAGAGAAATTTGCAGAATGTTCGATTCCAAAGAAACTGTGACACTAAGAAAGCTGAAGATTAGGTTAAGAATACACAATGACATTGATGTATCGAAATCAACGTTATGGAGAACTGTTAGAAGCATCGGCTTTACTTTTAGGAAGTACGCTAATGGGAGAAATGTCATCTGCGAGAAGCCGCATTTAGTACGTCTGAGAAGTAAATATTTACGTGAAGTACGGACATGAGTAATCAAGGTTACGATATTGTGTATGTGGATGAAACCTGGATCAATGCTCACCACACTAATGAAAAGGAGTGGCAGTTATCCGATGGAACAATTAAACGATATGTACCTAGTGGAAAAGGACAACGTCTGATAATGGCACATGCAGGCAGCAGACAAAATGGGCTGGTTAAAGATGCTGAACTTATTTTCACTTCCAATTATACGGACAACAGGGACTATCACACCGAGATGAACGGTAACATATTTAGAGATTGGATTGAACATACTCTTCTTTCGTCCCTAGACAGACCATCCTGTGTGATAATGGACAACGCATCATACCACAACACTGTGTCAGAAGAAGACAAAATCCCGACATCTTCGAGTACAAAAGATGCTATAAAACTTTGGCTCAGAAAGGAGAACATTCCATTTAACGCGGGGTTTTTGAAACCTGAATTACTATCTATTGTTAAAACATCACAGAAGACCAGGGTATTTCAAACAGACAAGTTGATTCAACAGTATGGTCATGTGTGTTTGAGACTACCACCTTATCATTCACACTTAAACCCAATTGAGCTCATTTGGGCCAAAGTTAAAGGACTGGTAGCAGCTGAAAATAAAACTTTCAAGCTAAGCAATATGAAAGAACTAACATATGCCGCCCTGTCGAAGATAGACAGAGATTATTGGTGTAAATGCGAAGACCCTGTCTTAATGGAGGAAAATGACTACTGACTGGGACAAAGATGGAGTGTCGTTTGTGCAGCCAAGAATAGTCATCAATATGTTAGACTCATCGGACTAAGTATAAGTGAGTAAACACTTTATATGATTTATATAATATGAGTTATCTCACCCTCCACAATTCAATTGATATACGCCTATGCCGAAAATATGTGATTTCTTAAAATTTAAGGTAAATTATTTTCTTCCAGCACCAAATAATTACTAGGTTTGAAAGATCAAAGGAATTCGCCATTGCAAGAAAAGTACACTACCTGCAACATTGAATTTTAGAAAATCGTTGGGACATCGAAATACAACACCACAGTAAAAATCACGTTCATCCATGCAATGAATATGGAGATATTTGAGGTCAATCGTTGACCGAACGTTTAAACGCACTATAGTACAGTAACTCTTGATTACAGTAGTCCTCATTATGTCTAGGACGGGTAGCCTGAGTCAATCCGTTGTACAGCAAATCGCTTCATTATGGGGTAACTTTTGACGTTCTATTCAAGTTTCTGGCAGGGATAGTTGCATGATTGAAATAGGCAGTGGACGGACAAGACCGATCGAAATGATGTATAAATTGTTATGTGACATAAATTAGTTGAATCCTAACTTGTGGACGGAGTTTAGATTAATTATGATAATAACAATTTGTTATACTGTTCAGTTATCAATTATCAGAGGACTATAATCATAGCACTCCAGACACGTCCATATGTGCTCCAATCTCCGTCTCAACACGGTTCAACACGCCAGTTCGATGTTCATTAATCAATCATGTCGCATATTTGGCGTGACAATCTTAAGGGCTGTACAAATATCGATACCCATCACTTTTAATCTGATCAGCGATTGGGATTCACAATCCTGATACTCCTCCGTTCAGAAAAGAACTCTCTCAATGTGTTAAGAATATCATTTCGGTACATTGCAGCTCCATCTGATATTGTAGCCATACCAGTCAATCTCTGAACTTGTTCATTACTCTTGCGTGACCAGGGACAAAAATGAAGGGGATTTATTTGATCCATGTCTGTATCAGTACCTCTACCCAGTTTCGTCTCACCATTCCTGTTTCTACTTTACAAATCATACTCATGGCGTCACTGAGTATAAAAACACGAGAGAAGTCATGAGATGCGAACTACGTCAGCGCTTCTGTATTCGCCCATACCACCATTGTCAAGCTAATTGTTGTTGTCGCGTACTTTACGTTTGATTTAGTCATGATCTGCTTCTCCTACGTCTACATCCTTTCTCCTTACTGAAGTCTTCATGGACGGGATGTTCCTTGTTTGCATTGTCCTTGTTTGAACAGAGTACCAATTACCTTATCTGAGTGCAGCAACTTTTCTCTCGAACAAGGCTCTTGCAATCCATCTTATGAGCAGTGTATTGATATTGAGTAGAGTGAGCAAATGTATTACTGTACGTGATTGGGACTTTGTTATGAGCATCCTCGAGATCCAGTACAACAACGTATGTCTCCAAACTAGCCTGAAATCCTTCAAAGACATAATATGCATAGATCGATGATTTGCACCAAGTTTCTTTATTCCACCTGTATCCACCAGGGGTGGAAGGAAACCTGTGGTGTTCCTTCAAATCCTGTTCCAGTTGGCATGCCACTAACTTTTCCAGAAGCTTACCCATTGTGTTCTAGATTACAATTCTTCTGAAACCGCTAATATGTTTGTTATTTCTGTCAGGCTTTGCTAGTGGTGTTAAGTAATTATGAAGTCATTTCTCCCTGATCTCCTAACTTTTTTAATTACTGTTGGATTGTTCCCTAAGCTCATTCATGTCAGTGTCTGATATCCTGCATATATCTCTATTGGATACCATCGGATGCCGGTGCGGTGTTGTATGATCTATTAGGTATTGCTAGTATTTCCTCGCTCGTAAGTTCCAGCTCGTCATTCCATCACAGCTTTACATTGATCAGACAACAGCAACATTATATGAAGTCTTTCTTCTCTATCGTTCCTAGCAGTCTGTTTAATATAATGTTCAAGAGCGGACATTCCTTTATCGTCGTCAGGTTTCTGCCACATCAGATCGTGATATTGAACATCTGGTATGTTAGGTTTATGTGTTGTACGGTTTATATCCTGAAGAAACCAGTCAAACTTCTGGAGAGAGCTATCAGACTGCATTTCATTACATAATTCTACCAACTTGACTGTCTATGTTTGTTGCTCGGATTTGAAAAGTGTCATCATCTGGTCCATGTCTAAGTTTAAGACCAATATATGCTCCGACAGGACTGTGGCTGCTCGTAGTGCCTTTCCCATACATTTACATCTCTTTTCTTGGTGAGCTGGATGGTTTCCACCTCCTTATTCCGCTACAGTGGCTGTACTACATTCGCCTGCCTTTTTTGATGTACTTGAGCCTTGGCATGTCTAATTTTACTAATGGTGTCTTGTGCAGTCTTGTCATACGTGCAAGCTTTTGAAGTAATCTTACTTCTGCCTGTCGTGGTATCTAAGCATGCCATCACAAAATGGTGCACGGGTGAATGACACAAATACCAGGTCTTTTGTCCCATCTGACTGCGATCAAACTGTATAGCTCATAGATCCTTTTATAATGATTGTGTGACCGTCTATTTTGACATTTGATATTTTTGATATTTTCAAATGAACACTACTAAACATTGGATATTTATTCTTGTCTAGCAAAGCCCAGAAATTGTTATAAGTTTCATAGTAGCTTTTCAAACATTTGTCTTCTTGTAGATTTCAGATTTATAATTCTGGCTCTTGAAAATTATATTTTTCCAACACATCACAGACCTCACTTTTAAATTCAGTTGCACAACTGATTTGCAACTTTTAAATTCAGTTGCACAACAGGAGCAAGTGTGTTATTGATGAACATTTTAATTGGCTCAAGGATTATAAACTGACAAAACATGAAACTAAATTCGACAGTAAGAAGTTCAAGAAGTTTGGTAAAACGAAGAAGATCACATACACCGTCACTGATAGATTACAAATGTGAAAAGTGAGAAAGGGATTTTTGGTAGGCCTATAACATTTTTTCACTAATAGATACGAGGCTACTACTACACAATAAACACACAGATTTACATTTGTATTCAATAAAATAATACAGATACTTCCAATCAGAATTAAAAGTAAAGCTCCCTTGCAGTTTAGCCATATTTTTAAATGACAGATGATAGTAACAGAAATGTAATTGCATGTAAAACAACACCTTTAACCTGGCTGACTAGAATGTCCTTGAATTAGATTGGGAGACACAAGAAGCTCCAGGCGACTGGCAGTGAGCAATTATAATTTCCATACAGAAGAACACAGGGAGACACAAGAAGCTCCAGACGACTGGCAGTGAGCAATTATAATTTCCATACAGAAGAACACATGAGACA
The DNA here is from genome assembly GCA_020796225.1 of Arion vulgaris. Lineage (NCBI taxonomy): Eukaryota > Metazoa > Mollusca > Gastropoda > Stylommatophora > Arionidae > Arion > Arion vulgaris. Next base: position 44,353,036 of record CM036757.1, read on the forward strand.
AAGAGAGTGGAAACATACAGCGGTATCTATTTTGAACCATACAGAAAAAAATATTTGAAAAATATTGGATCGAAGAGCGAGACAGATATTAGAGCATAAGTTAAGCAATATCGAATTTGGTTTAGGAAAGGTAAGAGCTGAACAGACACAATATTTACACTGAGATAGATCTGCAAACAAACAATTGAAGACAATCAAAGTAAAGAAACGTATATTTATAGACCAAGAAAAGGTATTTGATAGAGTAAACAGGTGTAAATTATGGAAGATCCTTGAAAATATGAGTCAAGGACAATTATTATGTAACATTATTGACTTGTATTACGATAGCTAGAGTACAGCAAGAACAACATAATGACTGACTGATTGGTTCTCCATTATATCAGTTTTCAGACATGATTGTGTCATCTCACCAATATTTGTTATCACATATATCGATAACACAACTCAAATGTCAATTTCAGATATTGATGAAATAAATAAACTGCTTTTTACAGATGAACAGTGCTTGATACAAAAAAATGAACAGGATCTACACTACCTTGACACCCTGAACCAAAAGTTGGTAAATAATCACATGAAAATCAATAGCACTAAAACAGAAATAATGAATATAGAAAGAAAACATAATAAATTAGACATCCATGTCACTTAGACTATATCAACCAAGTGAAAGAATTCAAATACTTAGGAAGCAGATTCACAGAAGACGAAACACTAGATAGAGGCTAGAGTGAAGAAAGCAAATACTGTAACCTACCAGATAGTCCCATTGTTAAAGCATTCACAAACTTCACTGACAGCTAAGCAACAGATGATCAACGTAATTTTTATACCTACATTGTGTTTTCAGAGAAAAACATGGACAATGAGCAAAGAAGTGGTAAAAATAGCTACATATGAAATGCGATGACTACGAAAGCTACCAACACCACTATAAAAGATAGGGTCACCAACATCAGTATAAGAAAGACATGTGGCATATACCACTGCTTGAGTTACATTGAAAGTCACCAACATCACTATAAGAAAGACATGTGGCATATACCACTCCTTGAATTACATTGAAGGTCACCAACATCAGTATAAGAAAGACATGTGGCATATACCACTCCTTGAATTACATTGAAGGTCACCAACATCACTATAAGAAAGACATGTGGCATATACCACTGCTTGAATTACATTGAAGGTCACCAACATCAGTATAAGAAAGACATGGCATATACCCTGCTTAGATTACATTGAAGGTCACCAACATCACTATAAGAAAGACATGTGCATATACCACTGCTTGAATTACATTGAACAACATAGAATGAATTGGTGAATCCTGTCAAAGGGCAAACATAACCATCACCCCAGCCACCAGAACAGCGCGAGACTAAATGCAGTCTTCTTCTCCTTCTTTGAGTTCGTTCTTTACGACCAATTTTAATCACTCTTTGTCATATGTTTGATCTTTGTCAAGAATGTGTATACTTTGCACATTGGTTTCTCAAATCCTTTCTCAACGAATATAACAAATTAATATGCATACCCATCTCAAAATAGACATCTGGCCTATAAGAGAGAAATTCGGAGGACCATTGGGGTGGCAAAGTTCTGCTCAGGACAAGCTATTTTATGTTGATGACCCATTTAAAAAAAAACGAAAATGAAGTTGTTCACAACTTATAGTACTAACTGGTTTAATTAGTGAAGACAGGGTTGACAATTTATAGCGACTGCCATATGCATTTATGCGGTATAGGTTGCTTTTTGTGACGGTACACAGCTGTTTCCTTCTGGAATTAGTTCACACAGGAGACATGTCACAGTTGCTAGCATTTCGTGTGATTTTCGTTTCACAGAAAAGGAGAAATTATGGTGTGACCGTGCAGGAAGTTGAAACGAACTTATGAGCTAAGACAGCAAAATCAAATTGTGAACTGTTATGATGAGGATAGACAGAAAGTTAGAATAAGAAACACATGACATTTGAAAAAAACTATACTTGTGAATAGACATGAGTTCTGAGTCTGTCTACAAGTAAATATATAATATATATTGTGCAAAAAGCGATAGAAATAGACATACATAACAGATAAATATCAACAGAAAAACACTAAGGTAATTCTGGTATTGTTCTTATGACCGTTTATATTTATATATGTATTTATTTATTTATTTATATATATATATATATATGCATATAATTTAGTAGTATTCCCCTCATAAGTAAGAGTCAAGTGTGGTTCTGCAGTAGATTACAAACACACTCCTCTGTATATCCAAATGTCGTCTATGGCCACATCTCCTTCAATTACTTCAGCCGTAATAGAAATCTGAATAAAAACATTAAAATACATGAAAACAAGTCAACTATTTGTGTATATTCTGTTTGAGAATATAATGTAGATAAAAGTTAACACAGTGTGGCAATAAAAACCTCAGCAACATGCTATTATTAATTCTATTATGATTTATTTACTCTTATTTTGTCTACGTAAAACACAAAAGTTCCGGGAGTTGAGGCAGAGACGTGCGGCATATTTTCTCAGTATGATGCAAGTCTTCGAATTGCCGCCCTTAAATGTTTTTCTTTAAAATAGCATTCAATTGTGATATTGATTTCGCTGCTTATGCCCCTCCCCTTACAGTTTCGATTAATGCGGCGCTTCTCTGTATCATATCACGGCACGGCTCTCAGTTGGTGTCTCTGTGACATGGAGCAATAGTGCTTGTCTGTCGCTTTAAAGGTACTCGGTTCTTTCGCATAGTTGAACTATTGAGAAATATTTCCATAGATGCCTATTCTCAATATAGACAAGATGGAGAGCCTAATCTTACCCGAGATGGATGACTAACAGTGAGTTCCGTGTTCTTCTTTATCCTCTTTGATCGTTCTGTTCGGCCTGATCATTCTTATTCTGATATATAAACAGCCTTTACTAAGACGTTTTTTTTACGTTATGCCAATTATGCGCCTATGGTGATTAGGCCAGCACATCCGACTTCGCCAGCATTTTATTTACTAGGGTAGCTTGCCCTAGATTGTACAAGTTCTCTGTAACGATCCGTTGTGCCGTATATTTTGGCCTGGATATACGCCAATGAGACTTTTGTACTGTAACCTTTTTGACTGAGCGTGGCGTTCCTACTGCATCGTATGATAGACACTCTTTAAATAGTGAACAATCGGCTATCTTGGCACTTGGAGAGCAAAGGGCTTCTCATTGAACAACAGGAGGCTTTCAAAGTATCGATCTACAGAAGATAAGGTAACCATATCGCCCAGGAAATTGAGGATGGTTTCAAGAAAAAACAGACACTGACAGTTATGGTAGATATCGAGAAGACGTTTGACACAGTCTGGAAAGTTAGGCTAAAACTGAAACTTCTCACCCTCGGTATAAAGGGAAGAATGTACAAATGGCTTGATAGATACCTAGAGAACAGAACAGCAAGGGTTCAAGTTCAGGAGTTTACAATTACGATGGCAACATTAGAGCAAGGAGTCCCCCAAGGAGGAGTGCTCTCACCAGCTCTCTTTCTAATCTTTGTCAATGACATAGCAACATGTCTACCACAGCGAGTACACTCTGCCATGTATGCCGACGACCTGGCAATATGGGTGAGAGAAGAGTCAATGCCCATAGCAACAAATCGACTGCAGGATACGCTAAATAAGTTGGAAATCTGGTCAAAAAGATGGAACATGAAGATTAACGTTTCTAAAACTACCTACAGTGTGTTCTCGCATGGCAGAACAAACAAAATTACAAAACTAAGCTTAAAGTCACGGCAAATCTTCGGAAAGCAAGACCCCAACGTATTTGGAAGTCACACTCGACCGAAAATTAACTTGGTGCCCTCAAATTGAAAATGCTATGGCAAAAGCGAGGCTCACAGGCACAGGCTCACTATAAAGCGCGACCTCGCAGGCTCCATGTTGGGGAGCAAACACAAGAATCCTCAAAACACTCTACTCTGGAAGAGTACGACAGGTCCTGGAGTACGGCATTGCAGCATGAAGTAGTGCATCCAACAAGTAATTCGCCAAAGTGAGCAATTGTCAAAACTGTGCAATACGTATTATCACAGGAGCCATGAAGTCCACGCCCATCAAGGCGATGGAAATAATCACAGGCATTCAACCAATGGCAGACCGAAGGGACAGAAAAGTCTTGATATTGGCCGAAAAACTGAAACGGCTTCATTCCCACCCTATGTACGAAGAAATGAACGGACTCGGAAGGGGCAGAATAAATAGAGCCAGCTTTACAAAAAATGCCAAAGTACTGACCGCAGACCATTCGGTCTTAGCAAAATGTAAAGTCAAATCAATCCCGGCAACCGATAAGTGTCCGCCATGGAAAACCAAAATACCGCAACTAAGGGAATCAATCCCATGTATACTAAAGAAAGGCAGCAAAAAAACGTCGAAGAAGACAGCTACAGAAAAATACATAGCGAGCGAGTATCCTGAAAATGAGTGGATACACGTGTATAACGATGGATCGGCAAGGAACGCAATCGGCGATGGCGGAGGAGAAATAATGCTTAAACTCTCAAAGAAAGTAACGCTCACAAAAACGATTGTCACAGGTAAGTACTCAAATAACTACCGGGCAGAGGCAGAGGTAATAAGAACAGCGGCTGAAATAATCCTGAGAGAAGGCATCTCTCGCAAGAAAGTCGTGATATTCACCGATGCTCTCTATCAGTCATCACGGCACTCAAAAGTGTAAGCAAAACAGCTCAATAAGCTGAAAGCGACCATCGATACACTAGTGTACTCACTTAAACGCACCGTCATTCAGTGGATGTCATCACACTGCAACATAAGCGGAAATGAACAAGCCGAAAAGCTAGCTAAAGAAGGCAGGCGACTACCGCAGACTGATCTCGAGATCAGTTATGAGGAAGCAAGAACAACCATCGGCTGGCACTATAAAGACAAATGGTCAAAAGACCATCCACAGTAAAACAGCGACCGTTACTTTGGTCTATCTCGTAGTGAACAAGTTGCTATATTCCGCCTCCGTACCAGCACACAAGCTAAACGTCCAGATGTTTAACAAACTTAAAATTGACTCAACAAGCCTCTGCCCCTGTGAAAAAGCGCACATGATGGCAGAGCACATACTCAGATTACCAATTGATAGCAGGCCAAAGAAAAGAAATATGGCCCGAAAACACAGAGCTTGCAGAAGTAGGAGGAACGGGTCCCTTAAAACCAAGGTAGCATTCATGATAAAATCTGGTTCATGCTCTGGTTTCTTTGATAGATTTTTTTTTAGGTCTCAGTCGTAAATGCCCATGTACTCCGACTGTTCCGAATAACAGAATCATCAGTGTAACAAAGCATCCTCCTTCAATGTGTAGTCATTTATTAACGCTTCAACTTCTGCGTTGTTTGACGCGAATCTCGACTTGATGTGTTTACCGGGCTGACTACCAGAAAGAATTGTCTGTTTTAAGGGATTATATGTATAACTCTTCTCCATGATCAAAGTCCTAGATGTCACATACTCGTTGTATGATTTCCTCTACTCGGTAAAGCCATGACTGGCGGCGTTTAAGTTTATTGCCGTTGCAGTTTTCTGGTTCATTGTGTAATGGATGTGTTAAGTCTTGAGTTATTCCAAAACTCTGCGCTGCCCAATTTTACATTTTATGTCTGGAAGGTGCAGCATATATCTTATTGCTCTGCATGCTGTGTTTGTGGTGCTGTCAAGTATGATGCGCATTGCTTTATTCTGTATCGTCTCTTGTCTGTTGATGTGTGCCTTGCTGAGATTGGGTATTGCAAATGTGTATTTCATGACAAACATGATCAACCCGTGATAGAGAATTACTAGCAGACGACAAGGTAACATGTAGCAGCCATGAAACGCAAAGCTGCCTGTCCATTTGTGGAACTGATAACAATGTATCCACGTGTGACGTGTAGTGAAGAATTCTTTCAAACTGTGCTCCTAGATACTTCATAGTGTCAGTCCTAGGTATTTCTTTCCCATCCAGACGTATGGCCTGCGTAGTTGTCCTCCCTATGTTGTTATTGACAGAGAACCGTGTTACATCAGTTTTGATGTGTTGATTTCCACACTCGATTTTGAGAAATGCGTTCTAATTCATCTTGCAGTTCTTCCACACTCTTACTTCTCTCTTTGCATTAGAGGTACATCAGTACGTCATGAGCATAGGATACACTTCTTCTTAACCCCTTATTCTGATGTCTTGTCATCTCAATGGTGTACGTATTGAATAACAATTGGGATAGTGGTGACCCCTGTCCTAGCCATGGATGTATTATTTTTACTTCTGAAGCCCATTTGCTGTATTTAAAAGTCTGTTGTCATTGCAGCAAAACTAACGCTTCCAAGTTGACAAGTTCTGGTGAAAAATGTATAACTAATAATTGTTGCTGGGCGGCTCTTAATAGGGCCAGTGGCCGGCCCCAACAGAAATATTGAGTAACGTGTACTTATTATTTTAGACATTATTTGTTCATATTTATTATTTCCAACGGGAAATTGATTAACTATAAAAGTTTATACATAACGCTATAATATTTCACACAGTCTGAAATCCAGCATATATCCTCCCTAATTAGTATACGCCCCTGGTCACTAAGGGCCAGTAAGAACCAACCCCACCAAACCAAAGATAATTAACGTGCACTTATTTTTAAGAAATCATTATTTCATAATCATTGCTTTTAACTTGATACTGATTAACTTTGAAAGTTGAATATATAACACAGAAATATGAATATTATATCAGAATAATATAACAATCATATTAATTTATAACATATCCTTGTTAAAAATATTGTATGGACTTAAACCATTGTGCCGTGCATTATTTTTTGTGGGGTCAGATTTATAATTGCCTATCTTAGATGTAACATTGCGACCTCTGACCTTTGATCGCTATTTCAATGTTAATTGCCAAAACAAGTATGTCATTTGCATTCAACTGGAAGATATATTCATTCTTACGCTGCCAAACTACTTTCAATATAAACGAGGAATCTAGATTAAATAATCTGTTTAATTACCGATTGAATCCTCTAATTTTATACACAAATAGTCTAAAATTATAGAAAATAATAGAAATAATAACAAACCATCCTAGAATAAGATTAATTTTAGGGAATTATCTCTTGTCAACATCAATGTCGGTACAATCTGACCGTTAAAATTAGGTCATTCAAATATTAGCGCAGATGGTCCTAATTATTATACAGTCAACCACTCAGTTAACTTTGTTGATCCAAATACACTAGCACAGCCACACATATACAGACCATCGAGCGCTTGTAGAAAACTGCTTAGGAAAGAAACAAGAGGCAAAATGGGACACATCGCCATCTCTTGACTCATATATGAGTCACTCATGATCAGTCAGACTAAATCCCGAAATTTGAACCCTTCCAATTATTGCTAATGATATCATCACCTTCTGGCATCCCCAGTAACCCACAACCACTCACAATCGCGTCCTTCCTCCTACCACCTCAACGTCTCTCATACATTCCTTCATACAGTTTCTCATAGTCTCTCATCGTCCTTCATACAGTCCTTCATACAGTTTCTCTACAGTTTCTCTACAGTCCTTACAGTCTCTCATCAGTCCTTCATACAGTCCTTCATACAGTCTTCATACAGTCTCTACGTCCTTCATACAGTCTCTCATCCTTCATAAGTCCTTCATACAGTCCTTCATACAGTCCTTCATACAGTCCTTCATACAGTCCTTCATACAGTTCTTCATACGTCTCAAGTCCTTCATACAGTCCTGTTAGGGCTCTCAAATCAAACAAAACACTGTACTTTTAAACCAAAACACACAAAAACCACGAAATACGTGAACTTTGAACTCGGTTTCCCTGTACGTCCGCATCTCGTAAACTCTGACCTGTCGACTGATGTTACTTGATTTAGGTCAACTAGATTTCCCTTTCTAACGGTGAGGTTCTACAAAAGTAGCCAATTTTCTTTCGTACAGTTGTCAACTGAGTTGAGTTGAGCGAAACATGTAAAATCATTTTTAACAACAACAAAGTACTAGAGATTTACAAAATACAAAAGCAATGACAATACACAGACACGTTTCGACCAAATTGCATTTATCAAGCAAAGAATACAATAGAAGTGAAGAATTTCACATCTTTCACAGTACACTACATATAGAATGAAAATTGTGGCATATCCTTTACAGGACGTAGCCATCAACAACAGTAAACGTTTTCTACGTTTACCGCAGAGATTATATATTACAAAATCACCTACTATGTATATCACGCGCTGGTCTCGATCACAAGTTTGTGGTTTGTTATCATGTGATTGTCAATTTGCGTACCAGACAAGTTTTTTAAATTATCTCTAGCCGCTCCTGTCATTTGATGTGTCCGATATATTTAATTGTCTTTGATTTTTATATTAAGTAATAGCCAACTCTCTTTAGTATCGAGTTGTTGCAGAACAGAAGCATTTGTTCTTTTTCTGAAAAGGGTTATAACCCGGAATAGACATAAAATAGTAAATACTTAAAAAACCACGATTTTTCTGAAATATATATGCCGGGCCCCACCTAGAAAAATAACCACAAGCCGCCACTGAGTTGTTGTATACGTTTATCGAATAGCACCTTGTTGTATGCATCCTTCAAGTCCACAGCTACCGCTTAATTCTCATCTTTGCATGGAGCCATCATATCAAAGACTACCTCATTGCTATACGTGTCACTGTATCGTTGGTAACCTCCCAGCCTGAATGGTAGTATGTCTGTTTCTTAAACTTTATGAGGGATGATCTTATTTATACCATTTTCCAGAAGTTTCCCGATGGTGTTTTGCGTGCTTATTATGCGATATCTGTTTGTTAAAGATTGGCTTTTGCCAGACTGTTGCACGTGAAATAAATAGCTTTGCAACCTGGTTTCATCTATTTTACCCAATCGAATACTTTTGTTGTATTCGCTTCATATGTATTCGCTTGTTTCGCAATATATTCTTATCAGATCCTATCTGGTCCAGGTGACTTTTTTTAAAGATTTTTACGCTCGTAGTATGCTTTTTGTTTCATTTCCAGACGTTGGAATGATATTGCATTCTATTTATAAATCCAGTGATTTCGGCCCAAATTTGGGTAAGAATAGAACTACTGTTACCTGCATTGCATGTCGTAAGAGGCGACTAGGAGGTTTGGTGAAATCGATGCAATGTCCTAAACGTGAAAGTCTGCGTTTAGGCTACAAACAGTAACGTATCACGTTCTTGGCAAGATCAAACTATACGAGTGATTAAAATTGGTCTACAGAACGAACGCAAGAGAAGATTTATAATAAATACGTTATGTTACTAAAGTATAAATATCCGATATGAAGATCATATCTTTGAGATAGGTACTCGCGTTCGCATCTCTTCTCGTATGAGTCGAACGTGATATAACGATTATAATGCAAATTGCTTGCTCCACAACAATTTTGAAGTAGGTCCATTTAGAAATAAATGAAAATCCACACAGAATTCAGAAGCTTCGAATAATTGTGTCTGAGTGTGTATAGTGTTGGCTGACCAGTCGTTAAGGCAACCAAGTAGGGATCTAGAGATAAAGGTTAAAGTAGATAATAAGAATAGATAAGTAAAAATATATGATACAAATATATCAGTTATATTTATCTAATCACAGTTTAGCAGTAGAATAACATTAATGCTCTAGTTATATATAAATATCAAATAATATGGTTTGACGTCAATAGCATACAAGATAATTTCAAATTGTCACAGTAAAAAGACATTAAAAAGTATGCGACACTAGAAATGTTCGACATTATAGCATGTCAAGTAATATAGTTATATAACATAAGAGCATGGTGTGAGGATATAAGCGCACACGCATATATTAACAATCTCTAGTGGCGAAATGTAGGTTGCACAGGAGTGTGTGTACCTGTACTCAATTATTATGAGAAACTCTTGCTGGAGACTGAGTTCAACATGCACATTTTCAAGGAAGTCAGTGCATTATCCAGAATGACAAAGAAAGTCTACGAAAACAAAATACTGACAAGACTCACAAACATGATTGTATGTAGAGATAACATGGCATGTACACAGTGTTGCCAAATGTAAATCTGCTTTTGATACTAGATTTTAGAAAATAAAATTCTAGAAATGTTTTGTATATGCTAAGAAAAATGTAAAAAGTGTTTAACTTGTCCATTCTGTTTTTTTAATTACAACTCGAATACTATTTCGTGGTAATTTGAGACGTCAGAATGCACATCTTTAGAAGATTTTGCTGGGTAATATGTGTCCCTTGTTCCAATTTCACCGTTGACATCTTTAGGTAATTCAAAGTTTTTGCAGCATGTGTTATGCCTCTTTAAGCCATATTTGACTGCAATTATTGCTGATAGCATGGGCAGCTTCATTTTGTTTCTCATTTTATTTTTCACGATATACATGAAGCACACCATTTAGAAAATTAGGACGAAAGTTGCAACTTCTTTAAATTGGTGACCTCCCGAAGAACCTCTATAATTAACTATGCATACAAAATCTCTCAGTGGTTGTAATATCAGTCATTTAACCAAACGTATGCTGTTGTATTGAATCTCAATTGATGACTTCCTTTCTTTATCTAAATGAAATAACTCTTGCAAGGAAATAATAGGTTTCTTAATATGTGTCAATGGATTTTGTTCTGAGAACAAGCTTATATTCTTCAAAATATCAGTGTTTTCTGGTAGACGATTATGTAGCTTTTTGTACAGACTAATCAACATTTTGTGTAACCTTTTTCAGATGTGAGCTACTTGAGAAGCTTGAATTTTGTGTCTAATTATCTATTCCCCAACCCTTTTCTCAAATGCAGAACCCAGCTGTGGATTTGGATCCATACATTCTTCAATGTTAGTGTTAGGATCAAGATGATCAATGCTGCTTGTTGGCAGTACTAACATGTTAGCAATAGATTTGATAAGAAGAGACAGATCGGCAATATTTGGTTCAAAAAGTTTGTTCACTTCTTGAACATGTTTTAGAATTAGACGCACACATAATATAAATATCTCATTCTGACTCAAATAACTCAGTTCTCGGTTGTTTGGACATGATTACAGCACTTAATAAATGATTGGACATCATTACAGCACTTAATGAAATGATTGGACATGATTACACACTTAATGAAATGATTGAGTCATACATTGACAGATTACATGCTAATGAAATTGGACATAATTACATCACTTAATGAAATGATTGACATAATTACAGCACTTAATGAAATGATTGGACATGATTACAGCACTTTAATTAAATAGATTGGAAATTATTATAGCAATTGTTTAGTCCCTATGAACTGCGAACAAAATATAAGCTGGTGGCAACACAACAAGATTGAACAAGTTACACCCTTACAGCTACAGCTCGACTATAGCATCGTCAAACGGCGTGGACCTCAAGAGAGAGAGAGAGAGAGAGGGAGTAGAACGTCCTACACTTAGACTTTATTGCAGTGACTCTCAAACTTTCTAATGCCGCGACCATTTAATACAGTTCCTCATATTGTAGTGACCACTACCATAAAATTGTTTTCGTTGCTACTTCATAACTGTAATTTTGCTACTGTTATGAGTTGTAATGTAATTATCTGATATGCAGGATGTATTTTAATTGTTATAAATTGAACATAATTAGGCATAGTGATTAATCACAAACGCCGGGTACTCGTATATGGGCGTAGCTGCATATAGGCGGACCCGTCTGCAGACGGATAGAGGAGCGGTGTTTCGGTTCCTAGGACAATCAAAATTATGTATTTTCCGATGGTCTTAGGCGACCCTTGTGAAAGGGTCGTTCGACATCTAAAGGGGTCGCGACCCACAGGTTGAGAACTACTGCTTTAGAATGATAAATTTCTTACCAGGATCTCACTGTAGTAAATTTTATATATGTGTTCATCTTGTTTTTGTCGATTCTCTGATTCATGGACCAAGCTAAAATACATATTTACAAATGCTAACACATTTTATTTTAATGCTAAATTTCTTTTATATGCTAGCTAGAGATAAAAAATGTTAATGAGAAATTGTGCTGACATCAGCATTGAGTTCAGGAGACTTTATGAAAATCGTAGAGATGAGAGTATCTGTTTGTATTCTGACACAACATTTGTGTACTTCTTAATATAAAGTAACTTTAGCTCTTTGAATCATTTTGGTGGCCACTAGCGCTTTTGTTTTGGGTATTGCTTATTATAAAGATATCAGAATACATTGTCATTTCTACTTCACGTAGTAGATTAGCAGGTAGGTTGTGAATTTACATCTAGAAATGTGTGGGCGACAGAGTTAATCCAGATTTGTGAAAAGTTTTCCCAAGGTTTATCCACTGCTTTAGCATCAGTTGTTTCGCATCTTGAAACTTGTCCTCAATATTTTAGGAAAGATCAGTTGCTTAAACTTCAGTAGATTAGCACTGTCTTCAAGTTGTCTGATGTAACACATGACGATTTTCACTTTCAAGACAACACTTTAGTCAGTGATTGATAAACGTTGCCATTGTTTTGTAGAGACATATTGTAAGAATTAGTCTACAACTGGAGGCCGTGAAAATGTATACAAGAGCATGTATATTTAATAAGTTGTCAAGTACTGTTATTGTTGCTGAGTAAAGAAGAGGAAGAACAGTCACGCTCTTGTACAAATGGTGCGTGACAATTGATTGATAACCTGGGTAGATTTAAGACTAACTACTATAGATCACGTTGCCGCGAAGTAGAAATAGAAGTACATGCCACTGATACAGATAACATGAGCAAATGTTACGAGCCTAAAATAACCGCTTTGGGTGGTCGATAGATCATAGTGATAATTAGAAAAGACGATGTTAGATAAAGAATTATGTGCAGATATGAGAGAAAATCTAGAATATAGCTTTTAAATACCTCCCATTTCTTCTTGATGTTATCAATTCTCTGGTGTGGTGTAGATTTTTTATTTCTTGATATAATTTGTCTCTGGTTGTTTCTTCCTCGACAAATTAAAAGTTTATAACAGGTTCTTTCCAATGTTTTGTTTCAGTTTTGTCTTTTGTTCTCAGAGATTGTCCTCTTTCAGTAGATGTAGGGGTGGTGTAGAGGGAGTGTGTAATATCTAGAGTATAGGTTGTTTTGTTAGTCTTTTCAAGTATAAGAGAAAAAGAAAAATTGTCTCTGGCAACTTAAATAAACATTGATCTAATACTTAAACTGAGATGCTAAATGTGACAAAACAAAAAAGCTACGATGAATCGGAGTATACAAGACAGAGAATCATCGAAAAGGACTTGTGATAAGATTTTGGTCAGTGTCAAGCGTTCCATGCTCAACAAACCTGCTCCATTAGTTGTCCCTGCGTGAGGTATAATACCGTTGCCACCGTTAGTAACTTTCCATTTAAACTTCTTAGAAGTATCCTGCAAGTGGCACACATTGTTGTCTGCAAAGTTACACCCAATTAAATAATCTGAAATAAATATCCAAAGATGCGTTTTACTAATGTAATAGTGAGATGATAGATGTAGATCAAGCGTAAAGTATAGCTTAATCTGAACAAAGAACGTATTTAAGAAAATGAAGAACATTATGTGCAAAAATAATTACCTACAAAAGTCAGAATGATGTGTCTTCATGATGTGTTTTCATACACATATATATATATATACATTGACACATTTTTCTATTTACAGGATACATTTCATACATTATATGCGCTATTTTCAAGCTATTTCTAAACATTGAATTCTCTGAATATTCTTTTTCGCTCCTTATGGAGCATTTGACATCAACATCTATCATACACTTTACGGGGTACTTGGCTGTTTTCTTTGTTTCTTCCCAGGATAATAAAAATTAGCTCATTTTCACAAGAAGACCACGTCTATTTAGAGAATCGCTTTTTCCATTTCTCATGCTGTTTTCCCTCGTGCATGTCTAGTGACACTGGACTGTGTCTCTCTCACTGTATGTCCGATCAACCTCCATTTTCTCCTCCTGACGCTGGTCATCAATGGTTCCTGTAATGTTCTTATCAACAGATCTGTGTTTGCTACTTTGCTATACTATCTCAGTGTTCAGATACAAAAAGAAGTTCTTGATAATGGTCTGACTCTTAATTGTTCTAGTTGAAATGGCAGTAAGGTTCAACACTGCGTGCGAAGGGTGACGATACTAATCGCATTTATCTAATCCATGCGTTAATTGTATCATCTACGCTTCATGATTTAGTACCTTAATTAGGTATTATTCACCATTAAGACAAGACGTTTTTATATCTATTAATGTACGCATTTCAGACATTTTTCTCATGTTCATCTACTACATACAAAATGCTTCTGCTGCACAAATAGTAATTTTCCTGGTGATTTGAGGTTCCTAATATCTATGAAAGAGAAATATAAAAGTGTGACAATATATCAAATATATTTGCTACCGAAAAAAGGTAAAAACTAAACATAAAGCGGTTGATATTAACATAATATATATCAATGTCCAAAAGAAAAATAAGCAACACATTCGTAATCTCTACAAAAAGAAAAATAAACAACACAATCGTGATCTCTATTTATTGTCTATTCCCAGGTGGAAGATGTAGTTGGCTGTCCACTCTTGCCGTTAAGCGTAGATATGGGAGATTTAATTTGCGTTCTAGGGCCAGATGAGTCGCCCTTGTTGTGTTGTATCCGTGTTTTTGTAGTGTTGTCTTGATATTGTCTATCCATCTTTTTCTTGGTCTTCACTTAGCTCTAGTACCCGATCTCTTTCTATTGTATGCTGTTATTGGTGGTTGGTTGTATTTCATTCTCATTAAATGTCCAAACCACTGCATTTGTTGTTTTCGATGTATTGGTGCATGAAGTTATGCCCACTCTGCTTCTGATGTCCTCGTTTCGTAGTCTTATCTTTCCTGGTGACTCCACTGCCTTCCTCAAGCATTTCATTTCACACGTGGTGAGCTTTCTGTGATGTGTTGCTGTAAGAGACCATGTTTGGCGTGATCTCTACAGAAAGTAAACTAAACAACACAGTCGTGATCTCTACAAAAAGAAAAATAAGCAACACAATCATAATCTCTACAAAAAGAAAAATAAGCAACACAGTCGTATCTCTACAAAAGAAAATAACAACACAGTCGTGATCTCTACAAAAAGGAAAATAAGCAACTACTAAATAAGCAGGTACTGTCACGTTTCTTGTATTCATTGCTCATTTACGATCATTTTTCTCTTTATGATCTTGGACAAAGAATATGTCTACAATATGCGTTCTTTCTGACTATATGAGGTCATTCCGAATTAGGAACATTCTCAGTCATTGGAGACGCATGTGCTTTGTCACACCAACGATCTTATGTTGGCGGAATGCTTAGCTTATATATATGATCTGAGCCATGGTGTTTGGACGTCATCTTGTAGTAGGATGTTTCTACAATTACACATAGATCTCAGGCCCTCATCCTTGAATGGACTCTCTCACATGGGCACAGTGCAACAAGTATATAGAATGCATATTTCAAGAAAAACCAAATATTAATTTATCCAAATATATGAAATGAAAATATATCACAAATGCAAATTTGTTTGGCCCTTACTCCGAGGAGTAGGGATTCGTTTATAGACGACTCGTAAGCTGCTGTTTCTTAGTTTTCATCAACTTGGGCAATTTTTTTATCGGACATCTGCCAGGAGAAACGTTCATTTTGTTCGTACATTTTGGACCAGCATTGCTTTTCCGTGCGTGTACTACTACCACTACCTGTAGCTCTCCATCGTTCCTTGCTCTCTTAGACATACCGGAATCGATGTATGTTTCCAAGGTCACCACGAGGAGGTGGGGCAGGATCTTGATTAGTGCCAGCTCACTAATCCTGGCCCGGCGTTATCCCCATGCACCTTTGACCCCTATTATGTATTTCACAACTCTCTCTCCCCGTGGTTGCACTTAATCATGTCTGATGTCAATATATCTCAAACTAAGGTGTCATATATTATCAACAAAGAGAAAATAGACAATGTGAACAGTTTAAATATTTCAGTTCACTGCTGGCAATAGATGGACATGGGAGGAAGGAAATTGAAGGAAGAATAAACATGGCATTACATAGATTCAAACACACACGTTTTGTATTGTTTTTATATTAAACATTGTCATATCTACACTTTATATCAATACATACATTCTGCATTTTATTTCTTCTGTTAGAAACATCAAAACGAGAATAAAAATCCGTTACAAAAATACAACAAAGAACCAATATATGACGACGTGTATATGTGATTTGTAGACAGTAGAAATAGAGATATAGAAATTAGATGATGTGTGTACCTTCCGGGCATCCGTACCATCTCTGGATTTTAAATGCGTCCATGTGAGTCAACAGCAATTGTTGACCTATTTTATATACAGGTTTGCTGACTGGACGTGTCGTTATTGTTGGATATGTTTTGTCAATTGCATAAGCATAAGATCCGTAGTGCGTAATGGAGTAAATATCGTACCACGTGTTCATTATGGGTGTATTAGTTATTTCGAAGTAATGCTTGTCCGCTAGTTGTTGTTTCAAATAACAAAAAACATTGAAGATTGTATTACATTGTACAACTTAGAACACAATATACAACGATTATATTCCTAGTTTAATGTCACACAAGTTGTCTCACATGTAACATTCTTTTTGTCCCACCCACTAACAGTTCAACGTCCTAGTATATAACTTACATGTCGTTGTTCTGTTTACTACACATATACATGTCCAACTGATCCACTTACAGATAACATTCATACACTTTCGCTCATTGTTTAATGTCCTAATACCACTCTCACAGGTCTTACTTCTTTAATTTCATTCAATGTTCAATACTATCACTCTTACATGTCCAAGTCAATCAATTTCATTCAATGTTCAATACTATCACTCTTACATGTCCAAGTCAATCAATTTCATTCAATGTTCAATACTATCACTCTTACATGTCCAAGTCAATCAATTTCATTCAATGTTCAATGTTATACTATCACTCTTACACTTCGAAATCAATCAATTTCATTCAATGTTCAATGTTATACTATCACTCTTACTTGTCGAAGTTGATCAATTTCATTCAATGTTCAATGTTATACTATCACTCTTACTTGTCGAAGTTAATCAATTTTATTCAATGTTCAATGTAATACTATCACACTTACAAGTCTTACTCTTTCAAGTTCACTCATTGATCAATGTTCAGCTGTTTCCCTATTAGCAGCGTTATCAGTTCTTTATGCAGGTTCTCTAACCATTAAAAAGATCATTGTGTGCTGTCTCCGCATCGAAGATTGCATTTGACCTTCAGCTTCCATTGTCTCTTCGAGTTTCGCACTGCCACGCTGTACACTGTCCATCTTCTGATGTTTTCCATCCACGTTTATCTCGGTCTCCTTCTTGCTCATGTACCTTCAACTTATTCTATTTCTTTACATTTAAACTCCCAACGGAGCACAGGTTTTCAACAAACATCTGTCAGCCCTAACTCTCGGTTGCTATCTAGTTAAGTTTATTCCACGTCTGACCTATCATTCTCAAACTATCATTTCTAGCAATTTCTACACCTTCACCTACTCATATTTCCTTATCTTCCAAAACAATGTATGACTTGCAATGTTTCTGGTCAGTCATTCAATGTGTTCATTATCACTCTCAGGAGCCCTATCCTGTCTCTTTTCTACTGGTATCTGCATTGGTTTTTTTCTATGAGTTCATCGGTCGTAATCGTATCATACCATCGTAGTCTCTGTCATTTTCGAAGCCATGCAGTTTTCGTGTTGTTGTTTTTTTCTATGCTTCAGAGCCATAAACACAACACTTATTTCACATTTGATTGAAAGATTTTCAGCTTTATGTTTGTTTTGATCTTCTTTGTCTTCCTTATATTACTCAATGAAGTAATATGTCCTCTTGCTTTGTGTATTCTTATCTTTGTTTCTTCCCTCTTCTATGTCTATGTTACTACCAAAGTATGTGTATAATTCTACATCCTGTAGAGGTGTTTCTTCCCTCTTCTATGTCTATGTTACTACCAAAGTATGTGTATAATTCTACATCCCGTAGCGGTGTTTCTTCCCTCTTCTATGTCTATGTTACTACCAAAGTATGTGTATGCTTCTACATCCCGTAGCGGTGTTTCTTCCCTCTTCTATGTCTATGTTACTACCAAAGTATGTGTATAATTCTACATCCCGTAGCGGTGTTTCTTCCCTCTTCTATGTCTATGTTACTGCCAAAGTATGTGTATGCTTCTACATCCTGTAGCGGTGTTTCTTCCCTCTTCTATGTCTATGTTACTACCAAAGTATGTGTATAATTCTACATCCTGTAGCGGTGTTTCTTCCCTCTTCTATGTCTATGTTACTGCCAAAGTATGTGTATGCTTCTACATCCTGTAGAGGTGTTTGCTCCAGCGTAATCTGGTTTACATTAACGGCATTAATTCTCAGAACATTAATCTTTTCCCTGTTTATTTTCAAAACTTGTTACTGAGATGTACTATTTAAAATCTCCATTTTAACTATAACATATATGTGATTGTGGGAAAGCAATGTCAGATCGTCCGCAAAATTCAGGTCCTCTAGCTGTTTCAAAAGTGCCCATTGTATTCTCAATCTGTTATCTACTTTTTCTGATTTCATTATCTAATCTATAACTAGCATAAACATAAATGGTTTAAGAGACATCACTGTTGGACTTCCATTCTTATCTCAAAGGTGTACGTCAATTTCCCCTCAAGGATAACTCTACATTTCTTTCCTTCAAATGTTTCCTTTTTCAAGTTTGCAATTTTGGCAGGAACTATATACTATTTAATAGTTTCCAATAACGACTCTTCATCTAGACTCTAGATCATATATTCCAAACTGTGTCGGCCCACCTCCCACTTTGCACAACATAAACTGTGTAACGCCCCACCCCTCTCTCCACATTATAACAGTTTGCCAACGCCCCACTCCCACATATATACATGCTCTATTTTATCTTTGACATAGAAAATAGACGTATATTTCTGTAATGCATGGCAATTATCAAATGATTATATGCATGAAATAGAAAATTTATATTTTTAAAAGGAATCGTGTAAGACGGATTAAAATGCAGAATTCAAATTTTAAATAATTATTCAATCGCAAAATCACGAAAATAATGTATTTTGTATTTCTTCCTTAAAGAGCCAGCTACCCCTAATCGCCTGAACACCCGCCAAATTCTTCTGAACACACTATCGTCCCCCCTTCCCATCTAGAACGCTTCAGCGCCTACTGGGGGCGGTACCGCCCACTTTGGGAAACGCCGATCAAGACTATCAAACGATTTTTTATAGTCTACGAACCACACACAACTATATATATACTGTATTTATAGTGTTGAGTTCTACTCTAAGCTTTGTTCTACTATAATACGCAGTGCAGCTATCTGATCTGTGTTGGAATTATTCTTGCGAACGTCTACCGGTTCTTATCTAATTGTTTATATTGTCCTCTTTAAGTCTATCAAGTATAATCATTTTTAGTATTTTACTAAGCACTGATAATAACATGATCCCACTTTAGTTTATACAATCTTACATGTCTCCTTTTTTGGTAGTTTGATCAAAAACCTTCATTACACTCTAACGATATCTCTTATATCTCCCATATCAGATATCAATTATTAGTTTTATGAAGATTATCATCCTATCACTGCGGTCATGTCCATTGGTGCGCCGATCTCCGCCTCAATAAATCCAGCAGCGTCCAGCTGCACAACACGATAACTCAATGTTTATTAATCAATCTCTTTGTATATGTTGTATGTCGTTCTCTTTGTATATGTGGTATGCTGCACCAATATCGACACCCAACAATTTAATTCGGGTCAGAGAGTGTAATTCACAATCCTGAATCATCTCTGTTCGGAAAGACTCTCTCAGTATGTTTAGAATGTCATTTCGGTTCATTGCAGCTTCCTCTGATATTGTAACTATGGCAGTTAATATATAAGTTGTTCAGTGCCTCTGACTCCTGCATGCCTAGGGATAACAATGAAGGTGATTTCTCTGATCCCTGTTTGTATGTACCAGTACCTCCACCCAGTTTTGTTTTACCATTCCTGTTTCGACTTTACGAATTATGCTCACTGACTTACTGAACATGAACACAGTAGAGTATTTAGAGTATTTATGATATGCCAAACGTTTCACCGCTCCTGTAACCACAGTACCTACATTGTCAAATTACTTGTGTTTGTTGCATAGACCCCATTGGCTTTTCTCATTGACTTCCCTACTGCGTTTGTTGGAACAGCCCACGCATTTCGTTGTTGACGAATAACTGAACAATCGGTGTAAATTACTGCATCTATTTCATTAATGTTGTCATTCAAGAGAGCCTCAACCTTCACGTTAATTAGGGATCGATTATTTTGTTCAGTTTTTCTTATCCCTTTCGCTGCTACATACTTTCTGAAGACTGAGCTAAAAATAGCTACTTTTTGATTCTAGATCACTAACGTGAATGTACGCCTACAGCAGTGACAGTAACAATGTATAACGTGTTATCACGTCTTTAGCCCACAGAGGAGAGATAATAACAGACGTGTTAATGCGTCTTTAGAAGTGAATGGGAAAAACGTGTAAATACGTCCTTAGCAGCTAAAGGGTTAATGGATGTACTAACTGTGAAATCAGTCTGAAGTTGAGGTGGTGCATCAATCCATTCCTCTCCTGGTTTAATTCCTGAAGGATCACATACTTTCCTAAGATTACCTTCCGCCTGACTCAGCCATGATCCGCCCCTCTTGAGTCTACACTCTTTCTCCTGAGTTCCTCATGGGGAGGGGGTGATGTTTCTAGCCTGACTCAATTTTCAGATATGATCGAACCATCCAAGTTTCAGTTCTGTTAGCAACAGTGAGGAGGTCAGGAAGGAATCTCATTTTTTGTTATTTTTAAAGCCTGCTCTATTACTTCTTCTTATTCTTCTTTTGCCGTCACACTGCTGCCGGGTTGTTGTCCAGTGTCGTAGTTTTCTGTTTTTGTCTTGCGCTGTTCTGTTGCCGTCACACTGCTACCGGGTTGTTGCCCAGTGTCGTAGTTTTCTGTTTTGTCTTGCGCTGTTCTGTTGGCTTCGATGATTGTTAATTTTGCTCTTTCTTAGAATTCTGTTATGCCATTTAACCATCTTTTTCGTGGTCTTCCTCTTGCCTTCTTTCCCGATGTTCTGTTGTAGAAGACAGTATACTGTCGAGTTTGGATGCATTCTTGTTTAGTGGTCAAACCACATCATTCTTTCTTTCTCAATGTAATTCAAGCAAGGTTATGTGCCAACTTTCTTTCTTATGCGGATGTTGGTGACTGTCTTTTCTGGTGTTGTGTTGGTAACTTTTCGCAAGCAAAGCATTTCACATGTAGTTATTTTTGTGACTGCGCTTTGCTCATTGTCCATGTTTGGCTCTGCTAACACAAAGTAGATATACAAATTCTGTTGATTATCTGTTGCTTAGCTGCCTGTGACATTTTTAAAAACTAGTAACACAGTCTCTTAATACCTTCATATTCACACAATATATCCAAACATGAAATTGTTTGGACAATAAATAATGCAGTAATTAGGAAATGTGTAATTACTAAATATTTCCATATTTTGAAGAAACCAATTAATATTTAATAAATAAATAAGAGAAAATGATGCAGAACTGGTCTAGTACGCAGCACATAAAGAACTAACAATTATAGTCTTGATCAGAACAGTAATCTGAGTCATTAGATGTCATTTGAACCCAGACCACCACCTTGGAAGCGAGTTCCTAAAAACCCACGCTACAGCGGCTCCCCGATTATAGAAATACATACATTTAATTTGCATCTATAGAACTGCCGCTGAATAAATTCAATTTGCAAATTGTTATCTGTCAACTTTCACGGGAGCGGGAATTCTATTGTATCGGGTTTTACTGGCAACCGGAATGAGAGATATTTTAATTTAATGTGGTTAACCAACAACGTTTTCCAACCAAGCATGGATGAAAAACCTATTTGAGAAGAAGCCGATTTTGAGGCAACGGGGCATGTTTCTTTAATATGCAACTAAATTTCCCGTGCGAAGAACGGGTAGAACTGCTAGTTTGTCCATATTTTCAAAATTTAAATTTACACTGTTTTCGTATTTTCTTTAATCGTCGTTCTGTAAGTACCGTGGTAAGAATTGTGTGTCAGATACATTTAAAATCAGTGTGTAATGTGTTGATGTTTCAGTCGTTGCCTTATTCCTGTTTTTAAATATATATCTGTACCGGGTTCGCTGATACAAAGCTGATAACACGACACGCTAGTTGCACTGCGGTGCAAGTTCTGGGGCTCTATGCCAGCATGCAAAACAAATTGTTGGTGTACACACGGTACGTGGTGGGACTACATGAATCCCTGGCGGGTCATAGGCGCAAGAAAACAACGGTACGTCAGGATTAGTGAGCTGGCGCTAATCCCCTTGTCCTAATCTCCTCGTGGTGACCCTGGTAACAGACGGTACTTCCGGTCTGGCTAAGAGAGCAGGTGCCGTACGAGAGCTACTCTGGGACAAGTAGAGATGCAAAGATAGTCACGGTAGATGGGATACGCTCGAAACACAGACGAGCGAACTCCTAGAGTGATTGTTAATGCTCTCTCTCCCGGCCGATGGGAAAAGCTGGAAGGATAAACGTATAACCACGTGAGGTAAAACTCACGCGCATGATCTCTCTTGAGCCCTCTGTCTTGAGCGGATGAGTATGCTGGGAGTCGAGTTGAGCTGCACGAGGGCCCACATAGGGAGAAACTCAGGCCTATATCTCAGGAATCGGGGCTCGATTATAAGCCAATGAAGAGACGTTGACCCACGAGGGGCGAAACTCGAAGACACCGCATGCCTCTCTTGAGCACTCTCTCCTGAGCCAATGAGCATGTTGAGCTGCACGAGGGCAAAATTATGGCCCATATATATAATATATAACGATTATAAGCTCCGGAATCGGACAACCAACGTAAACGTGAGCAGGGCGAAAACTGATGGTGATGATAAAGCAGGCACCATCGAAAAGTGAGTACGCACGCTAGCGATGCAAGAGTGGGATCGCCGATGGGCAGGCGAGCATGGCATGGCATGCACAGTAGGCACGGTAGACACGCATGCGGGGGATGCTATAGTGGGCCCACCGGTGGGCAGACGAGCATGGCACGGCATGCAAGGCAGGCATGGCAGGCGCGGCAAGCACGGCAGGCGAGAGGGTGTGTGGACCACCCAAATGTGCAGAACAACTGGAAAGCCCAACAGAGGTAAAGCTAGTGCGTGCTGTTAGGACGCCGTCGAGGTCATATGGCGTTTGGATTCCAATTATTCTATGAGATGTTGCTATTTAATTTCTTGGTTACATTGTTTCAGCACAAAAGCACAGAGGGTTTACTGTTGATGTTAACCATGGTCACCTTTGACCAGTTGATGAGTCACGATCAACAACGTGTGGTGACTAGTTCCCATTTAACTCATTCAACTTGGTTATCGTGAGATCCCGTTATGAGTTTTCCTTTCTTTCCGACCATGGTTGGCTGTTGTAGTTAGTTGTTGTGGAGCCACGTTTAACGACGTGTAGTGACTTGTTCCTATTTAGCTCTCACAACTCTAATAACCTTGAAGGATTCTACCAGTGCGATGTTAAAGTTTGGGATTTGCCGTCGTGTCGACAGCGAGGTCTCCACGAGGGTGTAGTGGATAGCCAGCCCCAGGTGGCAGCTGAGGAACAGACAAGTAGCTTTAGTTTATAGTATAGTTAGTAGGATATATATAATATTAGTAGAGACTTAGTGTTTGCACTCTCTAAATAGATGGCAAACACTAATACAAGACATTTGACGTAGTAAAAACTGAAATACGTAGTTGTGTAGTGACGGCGTAGTAACGTGAGTAAACAAGGAGAGACGAAACTATGCACTACCACAAGAAGGACGTATTTATGTCTGTGGTTATATTATTTAAATAAAGATGTATTAACACAACAAAAAGATGGTTATCCAATATGTCTTGACTGTCCTACACGTGTTGCTTATGTTGTGACAAGGATATCATCTGCAAGAAAATGATTACGATTATTCCAAAGGGAATAGGATGCAAAGGACCAACAGACCCGAAACCAGAGAAAGCACCGACTAAACACTACCATCATGAATCAGGGTTTGAGATAAACGATAACATCAAAATATAAACCATACATATACATATCCAAATGGACTTGACCAAGGACTTGACAAGGAGCGGTCATGTAAAAATGTATACATATAGAAACAACATCAAACAACGTCAACGTTAACAATCAAGCCATCCTGAATAACCACAGAGCCATCCTGACCAAATCCCCCCGTTAACAATGGTGTCAGAATAAAACACGATTCCGCTCTTCTATTCGTGGACCAGAACCAGAATGTAAGTTTTTATATCAATACTTGCAATTTGTATTCTTGTGCTTCAGTTTGGGGTGGGCACATCGTTCTCTACTCTGACATCGGCTGTGGGCCACGATGCTTGTTCTTCCCCTCTTCAGTCGACCATAGGTCACATTATGTGTTCTACACTCCAATCACCTTTAGGATACGTTACATATCTTCCTCTTTATTCCACTAAAGGACACATTACGTATCCTTCTCTTCAATCAACTAAAGGACACATTACATATCTTACCCTTCAATCAACTAAAGGAAAATTACGTATCCTTCTCTTCAATCAACTAAAGGACACATTACATATCTTACTCTTCGATCAACTAAAGGACAAATTACATATCCTTCTCTTCAATCAACTAAAGGACACATTACATATCTTACCCTTCAATAAACTAAATGACACATTACGTCTCTTCAACTTCAATCAACTAAATGACACATTACGTCTCTTCCCCTTCAATAAACTAAATGACACTTTGCGTCTCTTCCCCTTCAATCAACTAAATGACACATTACATATCCTCTTCAATAAACTAAAGGACAAATTACGTCTCTTCAACTTCAATCAACTAAATGACACTTTACGTATCTTCCTCTTCCATCAACTAAATGACGCATTGCGTATTCTCCACTTCAATCAATCTTAAGAACACGTTACGCCACCTCTTCTTCAATCAACTACATGACACATTACGTAATCTCCTCTTCAATCAACTAAAGGATCAACTCTTCGATCAACTTTGAGATGTGACGCGGTCCTTCCTTGCAGCCCAGCTTCAAGTGGGTCTTTTATGGAACTAGTGTGATTACTAAGGACAATATACAATTTCCCTGTGGATTGTGGGACTTGTGCTGTTTATAGGACTGCTCTGCGGATACAGTGCTGTGTACGTGCCACTTTGCATGCCCATGCTTATGTTTTAATAGTGTGAGCATTTATTTCTATATATATACATAAATTAACTACCCCGTACTTGTATGACTTGTATCTATATCTAATGTACTAATGATTATATGTACTGTGCCTTGTTATCTATATGTGTGTTTGCTCCATATATGTGTCATTTATCCACTATATTGTTTATTGTTCCTCTCCTTTTCCACTTTCGGTTTTTGTGTTGCACTCATTTCGTTGTTCGTTTTTATTCCCAGATTTTCATTAGATAGGTTTATGTTTCAACATGTAATCGTTCATTTGTAGTGTTCCTCGAAATTTGTCATTCTTGTTGTATTGTTTGCTTGATAAAGGCCTTTGGTCGAAACGTTGCTGTCAAGGAGCGCTCATGTAATAATGCATACATAAAGAAACAACATCAAACAACGTCAACGTTAACAATCAAGCCATGCTGAATAACCACCGAGCCATCCAGACCAAATCGCCTCCCGTTAACATATCTGTCTATCTATATCATATATCTATCTATCATATCTATCTATCTATCTATCTATCTATCTATCTATCTATTTTATCTATCTATCTATCTATCTATCTATCTATCTATCATCTCTATCTATCTATCTATCTATCTATCTATCTATCTATCTATCTATCTATCTATCTATCTATCTATCTATCTATCTATCTATCTATCTATCATTATCTATCTATCTATCTATCTATCTATCTATCTATCTATCTATCTATCTATCTATCCTATCTATCTATCTATCTATCTATCATCTATCTATCTATCATCTATCTATCATCTATCTATCTATCTATATATCTATCTATCTATCTATCTATCTATTTTATCTATCTATCTATCTATCTATCTATCTATCTATCTATCTATCTATCTATCTATCTATCTATCTATCTATCTATCTATCTATCTATCTATCTATCTATCTATCTATCTATCTCTATCTATCTATCTATCTATCTATCTATCTATCTATCTATCTATCTATCTATCTGTCATAGTTCCCCAGATGGCAGCGGAGGAATGGACAGTTAAGATAGTTAGTGTAAATATAATTAGATTATTTAATAGTTGAGACTATGTGTTGTACTCTCTATGTAGAAGTGCAACACATAACTACGAGACATGACGCTTTTGTGTAGTAAAATAGTGACGGTTTAGTAACAGTTGCTAGGAACAATTAGTAAACAAGAGAGACCTAAAATGCATTCGACATGAACAGACGTGTTTACCTATGTCTGTGATACATCAATAAATATCTGAGTTGATAAAATAACATGGTTGTCCACTATGTTGTGTCGTCTTGGAATGAGTATTGTTTAATTACAATTGGTTAAATAACTTAACAGAGGGATCATTCACGTCAGGAAAGCATATACAATAACAGGACAAAAAATGTACTGAAGGAGGAATATACATAGGAGAGGATATATGGCAGGACAACACGTACAGAGGGATGAAATATAATAAAAGGAACGTACTCTCATTATCATCATTATAACTGAAATGATAAGTGAAGATAATATACACATCAAGAAAGAGATTTACTCCATCAACCATAAACCGGAGACCGAGAACCATTACAATCAAGCTGCGACCATCGTGACATAAAACTAGAACCACTACTGACATGAAGGCAGGGATACCAATCAAACATGCCTCCAACGACAATGGGCATACCACCCAATATTAGCCATCGACAATCAATGGTGGTCTCCTCACGTCGGCATAGGGGTGGACTATCTACTTCAATCATCAATTAAAGGTCGTCGGTAGGGGTAGACCTACACATTACTGTCATACCACGGCCATCCTGACCTCAAACTCGTCATGGTACGTCAATAGAGGACCGGACCACCTCCCCCTACAACAAGTGATGTCAGAATAAAACAACATCAGCCCAGGTGGACCAGACTTATGTGAGTACACATTACGTTTTTAATGTTTCTCTGGTTCCCAGTACTTTCCTTCTTCAATTCACCGTATAGGAACCTCTCTTAGACCTTCATTCTGGCCGAACGACCGGTGTGACTTTCCGGTTCGGATAGTTTATTATCACTATGAAACTTCTTCAATCCACCATATAGAGCCCAGCTTACAATGACATTTATTAGATCTTCATTATTACTGGACATTCTGGATCTTCATTCTCAAGTCGTCTCATCCTTCATTCAATCGTATTAGGACATGACACTTGTTACGATCTGAACTGATTTTTATAATATTTCGCCCAACCTCCGATTGGACACTTCATTTCACTGGCTCGGTGATGGGTTGCCTGATGGTGCCTCAATGCAGTTAGAGACTCAGCGAGCAGCTTTGCTGAGATGATGACTTTCGACACTGTGTGATGTGTTTATACTTCTTTACATGCTATGTAGATGATTACATGTGATTAGAGTGAGTATTTGTTTCTATATATATATATACATACATTCACTGCACATTATTTGCATGACTATGTTCTGGATCAGTTGTTTTCAGACTGTTTAATTTATATGCATCTATTCCAGCTAGGGGACTAAGCGTTTTTTTTAAGGATATTCCATTTTTGTATCTATTATATACACTGGTGCGCCATTTTTTCGAGCTATATTTTCTAATCGCAACTACAGAATATTTAGGATGGCTCATAGAAATACGAGAGGTGGAAAATTGTGTGAGGAGGGTATGTTGGAGGTTGCACCTCCAGAGCCATCACGCCCAGCTGCTGTCCTGTCTGAACCTCAGTTTCAGATACGGGACACTTGCCCAGAGGTGCGAGCGTTGCCACCAGCTGCGTGTCACTTCCCACGTCCGCCTTGTAAGTCCGTGAGGACATTTGGAGATCGCGACGGTCCTTCAGTGGATGAATTTGTGAAAGACATTCGCCTATACTGGCGTTATTATGGCCTACAGGGTCAAGAGAAAGTTGACACCCTAATGGAACATGTCTCGAACTCTGTTCGAGAGGAGCTGGAGATCCAGCTTATGACGGCTCAAGATCCTGAAGTTTTGTTGGATGGTCTACTACGGGTCTTTGGGGATAATAGGTCCGCCCAGACCCTGCTGTCAGTTTTTTTTTGGTCCTCTCAGGGAGCTGGAGAGTCGTGTCTCGACTACTCTCATCGTTTGGCTGGCCTTTTTGCGAAGGTGACTGCAGCTCAGACCCGGGGAGGGTCAGTACCCCTCGATCCCAATAATCTCAGGGATCGGTTTATTGCGTCCCTGCGCGACAGGCTCTGTGCAGGAATGTTAATGTCTATAGTGGCAGGATCGCCCTTCACCACATTTCTGCATTGCCGTGATGAGGCCTTGAGATGGGAATCTAATCCAATCCCCATGCAAGATAATGGCGTCAGGGACGGTTTGGATCGTCGAGTAAGGGACTTGGAAAATAGGCTGAACAGGGATTCCAGGATCATTCCTGGGGATCAACATCCTGAGTACCATGGTCGTTGCGGTAATTATATTCCTAACTTTCAGGGTGGTGGTGGTAGTCATAGGACCCAACCATGTTGCTCTGGATGTGGCAAGGGAGGCCATAGTTTGCATGTTGGTAGAGAGCGCCATTTAAACGGACATCACTCGGGAGAGGGCACGACCCTGGGTGCAGGAAAACTGGGCCCGGAAACAAAGTTGGTAGGGAATCAATTACTGAAAGATATGTGGATAGGGGGAAAGGTATTTAGGTGTCTTATTGACACTGGGTCTCAGGTTTCCGCTCTTACAGAAAGTGCATTTCGCATGTATTTTCCAGAGTCTAGTCTAAATGGGGATAATTGGGTGCAGCTAAAAGCTGCAAATGGACTTCACATACCTTACTTAGGCCATGTTATTGTCAATATTGAGCTTTATAATACTTATCTTACGAATTGCGGATTCTATGTCTTTAATGATACCCCATCTCATAATAGTTGTGATTATAATGCTATTATTGGGACACATATTCTTAGCCGTCTGCGGTTGTTTCGACCAATTCTAGGTCCTTCTATCCAGTCCGTACCTGATAAAGTGGTAAAGTCTTCTCTTCCAGCCTTTATTTGGTCTGCTAAGGAAAGAATCGCATATTAAGGCTAGTTCATTGGGAGTGGTGTGGGTTCGAGTTAAAGGTGGGATTAGTATGGGTCGCCAGGTCATTTTGAATCCAACCGTTCTTTGCTGCAAAGGTATTGTGTCTGCAATACTGTAACTGATGTAAATAGGGGAATTTGCGCTATTCATGTTTTGAATATTGCAAATGAAGATGTTTTCCTTTCAAATGGGACAGTGGTAGGCAATATTTGTGCAATTGATTCTTCTAGTGATGTGAATTTTAATGTCATATCTACGAACTCCGTGGAATGTGCAGTTTCTGTTGGTGAAAAGTTTGGGATTTCTGGGCCATCGAACATAAACATGGGATCAAGCCGATTTGATCTGAGTAGAATGCATGGATCTCCTAATCAAAAAAGCTGCAATGTTGTCTCTGTTGAGTAGATATGATGATGTATTTTCGTATAATGATTTTGATGTTGGTTATGCTGACAAAGTTCAGCACGAGATTCGTTTACAGGATACCAACCCTATTAAATTACCGTACCGGCGTATCCCGCCGGCGTTTTCTGAAGGTGCAGAACCATATTGCGGATCTCCTACAGAAACAGGTTATTCGGAGAGCGTCAGCCCTGGGCTGCGCCAGTAGTATTAGTAAAGAAGAAGAACGGAACTTTGCGCCTCTGTGTAGATTATCGTGAATTGAACAAAAAGACTATAAAGGATGTGTACCCTTTACCTCGCATTGATGACTACTTGGACTCCCTGAATGGTGCAAAGTTGTTTACCACCCTGGATTTAACCAGTGGGTACTACCAAGTGGTAATGAAACAGGAGGACATAGATAAAACGGCATTTTGTACACCTTTTGGATTGTATGAATACACAAGAATGCCAATGGGATTGACTAATTCTGTGGGCACTTTTCAACGCCTGATGCAAAACTCCATGTCAGATTTTATGTTTAAATCTTTACTAGTATATTTAGATGATATGTTGATTTTTTTCAACAGATTTTGATGACCATTTGATTCGTTTAGGTAATGTGCTGGAAAGGATAAGATCAATAGGACTAAAAGTTAATCCTAATAAATGTGTTTTTTGCAGGAATTCTGTTGATTTTTTAGGTCACACTATTTCAGGAAATGGCATTGCTACACAGCAATCCAAAGTATCATCCATACAGAATCTTAGCATACCCACTAGCGTAAAGCAAGTGAGGGCCTTTCTGGGCATGGTGGGGTATTATAGAAAATTTATACTCCGATTCTCCCAGATTGCCAAACCTCTATTGGATTTGGTAAATGAATGCCATCCTTCTGGTTTACCCCGTGGATCGAAACGACATTTAACAACTGGCTCGTCTAAGTTTCATTGGAGTAGTGATTGTGAAAGTTCTTTCGAGATCTTCAATCTAAATTGATTTTCACCCATTCTGGATTCCCTGATTTTGGCAGTCCATTTATCTTGGACATTGATGCGTCTTTTAATGGTCTGGGAGCTGTGTTGAGCCAGCAGCAGGATTCTCACTGTAAAGTAATAGCTTACGCTAGTCAGACTCTCCGCAGAGAAGAGAAAAACATAAAGAGTAGTTTTAAACTAGAATTGTTGGGTTTGAAATGGGCTATAACTGAAAAGTTTCGTTCCTATCTATTAGGTAACAAAGTGACTGTTTTTACTGATAATAAGGGTTTGACTTTTCAAATAAGAGCGCATCTAGGGGCCATTGAACAAAGGTGGCTATCTCAGTTGGCTGTGTTTGATTACGAAATCAAACATCGTAAAGGTACATTAAACAAAAATGCCGATTTTTTTATCACGGTATCCCCTGCCCGAGACGCAGGACGAAACGCATTATGATGCCTTGTCTGAAGATGAGGATATTGGGATTAACCTTGCTGTTTTCACACCTTCTTATAGTCGTGATTTGACTGTAGAGATGATGGGAACTACTGCAAAGAAACAACATGTCACTTATAGTTTAAAAGAGATACAACAGCTGCAGCAACAGGACTTAGTGCTTCAGGTAGTACTAAAAGCTATGGAAACAGATGCTCCGGTAGACACGACCTGGTGGATTCCGGAAGCTAAGAGGCTGTGGTTACATCATGATAAGTTGTGCATTCGAAGAGGAATACTTTGTATGAGAAGGGATGAGGATAATAAGTGTGATGGATTAAAAATTATTGTTCCTCACGTCTTAAGACCGATTGTGTTGGCTGCTATTCATGAAATCGGTCATCAAGGGCGTGATAGGACATTGGCATTATTAAAATCTCGATTTTTTTTGGTGTGGAATGAATGGGGATGTCAATAATTTGGTGAAATCTTGTTCCATTTGTAATATGTCTAAACCTCTAAAGAAGATTACAACTACCTACGGTCATATTGTAGCCAACCGTCCGTTGGAGATGGTTGCCATGGATTTTGTTGAACTTCCAAGAGATTCCTCTGGGTTTAAACATATCTTGATTATGACTGATGTGTTTACTAAGTATGTGGTCACTTACCCTACTATTGACCAAACTGCAAAAACAGTGGCAGAAGTCATACAGAGTAGATGGATCCCAGACTTTGGGATACCCAGTAAATTTCACTCGGACCAAGGGAAAGGGTTTGAGTCCTCCATTGTTCTTGAACTCTGTCAAAGGTATGGGATAAAAAATCCAAGACCACCACATATAATCCGCGAGGGAATGCCATATGCGAAAGGTTTAATAGGACATTGTTGGCTATGCTCCGTTCATTAGAGGAGTCGGATAAAGTGGAATGGTCTAGACATGTACCTAATATAGTGTTAGGGTACAATATTACTCCCCATACTTCTACTGGGTGGTCACCATACTTTTTACTCTTTGGTAGACATCCTCAATTACCTATAAATTTTATCATCGAAGATTTATTTCATCCTGACGATGCAGAAAGACTATTTGGTCTGTCCTGAAAGAGATTAACGGAGGCTCATAGGAGTCAGCGACAGATTGGCTAGTCTCCATAAACAAGCAGACATTAAACAAGGAAAATTTGATATTATACCGTTGGATAGTATGGTACGCAGGCGAATAGACCATAGTAAGGGTGTCAATAAATTAGGAAACCTTTATTCCCAACAGGTGTACCGAGTAGTACAGACACCCGATGTTCAATCGGGCTATTATGTTATAGTCCCCATTAATGATGCGAGCAAATCTCGGCTGATGATATCTGGCCGCCACATCAAAAGATGTGAGAATTCTGAGTAATTCATGAATATAATTTATAAGCTATCTGCTTATAATGTCTCCTCTCCTGAGGATATCCTGGTAAAATGGTATTATTCCAACAAAGGCCGTGTTCATTGGGACAATTGTGGATTGACAATACACTCTTATGGGGGATCTAGAAAATAACCCCGATGTGGTTGTTGGACAGTTCTACTGTCGATGATTTTATGATGTTGTTCCAAATGTTGGGAGGATTAATTTGATTTCTTTGCGATTAGAGGTTGAAATGTGATATTTTGATCACTCCCCAAATGGTGGGAGATATTTGATAATCACCCCACTTAATTATTTGATATTTGATAATGGTGGGGATATTAGACGTCGGTTGATGTTGATGGAAGACATTAACTTTTCACCGTTCATTGCTAGATATGGTTATATGATGTCGATCCGAGTATTTTGGATTCTTGGATTATTTATTCCCGGGATTGGGGTTGGTTGATATTAATATATGATGTTGGCTATTAGGCATCATATATATGTTGTTCCATATTTGTTGGTCATATGTTAAATCTTGGGAGTTTATTATTTCCCTGGGCTTGGGGTTGGTTGATATTACCTCGTTGAGGACATATAACGTGAAAAGTTTAACGTTATATATATGTTTTTCCTTTTGTTTCGATTTGTAACTTGTTTTTTTTGTTTGAGATTTCAGATAGTGTGACAAGACTCTGACATGCAAGAAAGACATAGTGATAGTGACTATACTGATACAGCTGCCATCAAACCAATACTACCTCATGTGAGGACTGGATGTCTCAGTACAGCCACCTCATATTGGCCAAGTGTTATGCTGTTGGGTCACCGTCGGAGTTACACGGCTGATGTTTCATATTTTGATATGCAATAATGCTGATTAATTTCTATTACATGGTTTCAGCACAAGAGCACAGAGGGTTTACTGTTGTTGTTAACCATGGTCACCTATGACCAGTTGACGAGTCACGTTCAACGACGTGTGGTGACTAGTTCCCATTTAGCTCGTTCAGCTGGGTCTTCCTGAGATCCCGTCAGGATTTTCTTTTTCTTTTCGACCATGGTTGGCTGTTATAGTTAGTTGTTGTGGAGCCACGTTAACACGTGAGGCGACTTGTTCCCTTTCAGCTCTCACCACTCTAATCACCCTACTGAACACTACCTGTGCGATTTTTCTTGGAAGTTCGCCGTCGGGGCGACGGCGAGGTCTCCAGGGGTGTCATAGTTCCCCAGATGGCAGCGGAGGAATGGACAGTTAGCCAGATAGTTAGAGTAGTATAATTAGATTATTTAATAGTTGAGACTATGTGTTGTACTCTCTATGCAGAAGTGCAACACAAAACTACGAGACATGACGCTTTTGTGTAGTAAAATAGTGACGGCTTAGCTACGATAAAAAAAAGGATGGATGGACTTCTAAGACGAATGGACGTGTTTATATATTTGCGAAACATTCAAATAAATATATGAACCTGTAAATGAATCATGGTTGTCAAATATTTTGTGTTGTCTGGAAGTGAGAACATTGTTTTAAATACCATGGGATAATAGATATAACAGGAGGACCATCCGTATAAATGAAATATGGAATACTACAAGGAGAAACACACAAAAATGAAAGGAAGGAATTAACGAAGAAAAAAAGGAAAGAGGAACCACAACGAAGTAAAAAAGAAGCTAATGAAATGAAATAGGAAGTTTAGAATGAATGTACTCAACCAGAATGGCCCTTACTACTTGCATGTACTCAATCCACCAGGCCCTTATACTATCATATCTATCTATCTATCTATCTATCTATCTATCTATCTATCTATCTATCTATCTATCTATCTATCTATCTATCTATCTATCTATCTATCTATCTATCTATCTATCTATCTATCTATCTATCTATCTATCTATCTATCTATCTATCTATCTATCTATCTATCTATCTATCTATCTATCTATCTATCTATCTATCTATCTATCTATCTATCTATCTATCTATCTATCTATCTATCTATCTATCTATCTATCTATCTATCTATCTATCTATCTATCTATCTATCTATCCTATCTATCCATCTATCTATCTATCTATCTATCTATCTATCTATCTATCTCATCTATCCATCTATCCATCTATCCATCTATCCATCTATCCATCTATCCATCTATCCATCTATCCATCTATCCATCTATCCATCTATCCATCTATCTATCATCTATCATCTATCCATCTATCTATCTATCATCTATCTATCTACCATCTATCTATCTATCTATCTATCTATCTATCTATCTATCTATCTATCTATCTATCTATCTATCTATCTATCTATCTATCTATCTATCTATCTATCTATCTATCTATCTATCTATCTATCTATCTATCTATCTATCTATCTATCTATCTATCTATCTATCTATCTATCTATCTATCTATCTATCTATCTATCTATCTATCTATCTATCTATCTATCTATCTATCTATCTATCTATCTATCTATCTATCTATCTATCTATCTATCTATCTTCTATCTATCTATCTATCTATCTATCTATCTATCTATCTATCTATCTATCTATCTATCTATCTATCTATCTATCTATCTATCTATCTATCTATCTATCTATCTATCTATCTATCTCTATCTATATATCTATCTATCTATCTATCTATCTATCTATCTATCTATCTATCTATCTATCTATCTATCTATCTATCTATCTATCTATCTATCTATCTATCTATCTATCTATCTATCTATCTATCTATCTATCTATATGTCATAGTTCCCCAGATGGCAGCGGAGGAATGGACAGTTAGCCATATAGTTAGTGTAGTATGTAATTAGCTATTTAATAGTTGAGACTATGTGTTGCACTCTCTAAGCAGAGGCGCAACACATAACAACGAGACAATGACGTTTTTACGTAGCTGTGTAGTGACGAATTAGCAACATTCTTTTAGTAAACAAGGTGACTAAGATTGAACCCTTGAGATGAGACGGGCGTGTTTTTGCTGTCATGATTAACATCGTCAAATAAATATATGAATTCTGAACGACAGCATTGGCTTTTATTATCAGTGTGCATGGACCCCCTATTACAGTTGGTGTCAGAGGTAAAAAGATCTGCCCACCGTCCCACACCACCTGTGGACCAGAATGAATTGCCACTCTATCAAAGTGAGTTGTTTTGATTTTCTTCTTCATATCTGTCGCTGTTCGACCAACAACAGAGTCGTTTCGATCGATAACTATTTTCAACATTTGACTATTTTCTAGCCTACATCCTTGGTTTCCACCTTCCTGCATGGAAGGCTCTATCGATCATTATTTTCAATGATTGCATACATTTGGAAACAGCTTACAACGGCAGTGCAATAACCTCCACTGCCCCTTTCCACAATCGGCGGCGTTTGAACCTTGATAACTTCTTACAACGAAGGTTTAACACACTGACCCTCGACCTTCCTATAGGGGGATTCAATCGAGCGTCTAGTCCACAATTGGAAATTTGGTATCATCCTTCACCTGGTATATAACGACCTTATTTTCAACCTTCTAGTTGGGATTCGACCTACGAATATACCAGGTACTTTCGGAACAGAATTTCCTTGCAATTTTTGTTCTTCCAGTTGCGTTGACATATGCGACACAAGAACTGATTATGTCATCCAGGCACTTGCGGAACATACTATGAGTTCAACTGTTCTAACGGTTGTTCTGGAAAATGCAACAGCACAATTGGTCATCGCACTTTTAAGACCGAATTCATAGGATTACATTGTTCAGAACAGGATTGTCCGGAAAATATTTACGGACCTTTTATGTGACAAATTATGTTCCTGCAAAGAAAGTGAGATATGTCAGTCTCTCACTGGTGCATATACTCTGGGATG
Organism: Arion vulgaris; assembly: GCA_020796225.1. Classification (NCBI taxonomy): domain Eukaryota; kingdom Metazoa; phylum Mollusca; class Gastropoda; order Stylommatophora; family Arionidae; genus Arion; species Arion vulgaris. The sequence continues at coordinate 44,389,621 of CM036757.1, forward strand.
TGAACCTGGATTATATAGTCTCCATTGTTCGTTTCGTTGTATCTAATAACTGTCTTTATGAAGTCTACAATTATAGTTCTGGATACTGTGTACAGTGGTGTCCCTTACCCAGGATGGCGACTGATGTGTGACATCTATAGCGTTGAACATTTATGAACATTATGTTATCAGTGTTGTTTTTACATCATCTTATATGGCGTTAATTGCATCGTGAGTATATCTTTATTATTCAATTTACGCACATTGCTTGCTAGATATGAAATCTGCATTTTTTAACGTATATGATCATTACTACTTAATTATATAACATCTGGTTGACTATTGGTGTTTCAGGTTATATATTTCTGACAATTGTACTCGTTTGGTCACTTAATTTGTATTGCTATATTTCTATCGCATTGTATGATATTTTAATGGCTCATAGGAACACTAGGGCGGCAGAGGGCTGTGAGGAGGCCTTGTTGGAGGTTGTGCCTCAGGAACTATCGCCTCCCGCTCCTGGCCCATCTGAACCACGGGTTCAGGTTGGGGATATTTACTCTGGTGCCTTGGCGAATCCGCCGTCGGTTCCATGGATCCCTCCGCATCCACCCTGTCGTCCCCTGCGTATGTTTGGTGAGAACGATGGGCCGTCGGTAGGAGAGTTTGTTCGGGATGTTCGGCATTATTGGAGACACTATGGTATAGTGGGTCAGGACAAATTGGATACAATATTGGATAACGTGTCCGAATCAGTTCGCTGTGAATTAAGTATCCATATGCTCACTGTGCAGGACCCGGACATTTTGTTGTCTAAACTGGTGAATGAATATGGGGATGGAAGGTCAGCCCATGACCTTTTGTCTTCTTTTTATAGTTCCTTTCAGGGAGCAGATGAGCCTTGTCGCGTTTTCTCTCATCGAGTAATGGATCTTTATTCGAAAGTTACGACAGCGCAGAGGAAGAACATTTGGCGGTTTAAGCCCCAAATTCTTCGAGACCATTTTATAGCTTCGTTGCATAATAGGTTGTGTGCCAACACGTTATTGGAGAGGGTGGTTGGTTCCCCATCCGTCGATTTTCTTCAATGCCGCGATGCGGCTATACGTTGGGAAGTAATCCGTCCGGGGACGGGATAAGATGGATTCGCATAGCGACTTCTGAACGTCGCATGGGCGATCTAGAATCCAGAGTACTCCGGGATTCCAGAGGCCCCGGGACCACCGAAGGACAGAGTCACCACCTCCGGAATACTCCTGGTGTCGCTCTTCCCCGCCCTCAAAGGGGCAGTGGTGGCCAGCGAACATATCTCCACTGCAATAGATGTGGTAGAGAGGGACACAACATTGATAACTGTAGATGTTCCCATTTAAACGGGTGCCACTCAGGGCGAGGGGCACGACCTGGGTGCCGAGAACAGGGCCGGACCGACGCTGGTAGGTGAACTTCCCCTACAAGATGTCTGGATTGGTGGGAATATTTTCCGGTGTCTTATTGACACTGGTTCCCAGGTCTCGGCTCTTACAGAGAGTTGTTTTCGTCAATTTTTTCCGGTGTCTGCTTTAAATGGGGAAAATTGGGTGCAGCTGAAGGCTGCCAATGGTCTTCATATCCCCTATTTAGGCCATATGATGGTTAACATCGTGTTATATAGTACCTATCTAAGGGATTGCGGTTTTTACTTTTTTAAGGCAGGAGACCCACCCAGATTTCATCGAAAATGGATATTCTCAAATTATAAACAAAATTGTACTTTTAATGTTTATCAGTCTTTCTAGTTTGATATTTTTTTTGAATTATGTGTTTATCTTTAATAGTTTATAAGTTATTGGTGTTCAAAGAAGGTGGGTGTGTTCCCAAAATGACATATTTTGGTCCCAAAATATACTCTTTAGCTACCCATCAAATTATTCACCAAATAATTATTACTCCGAAAAAACTTGTACAATGAGCTGTCCCTTTAATCTCGCTTGAATAATCTCCCTTGAATAAGCATCATGGCAGTGAATTAACCTACCAAGATAATTGTGTTTGAAACTGAAAGTTAATTTGTTGAATTACGTGATTATATTTGAAATATTTGTGATAGTTATGTCTTCCGACAAAAAAATTCAATAAACGCTTATTAAAGAAGCGTAAATTTCATGGAAATCAACATACATCTGAACTAAATCAGTGCCTAGCAATTATCGATAATGTTACGACGTCCATTTCGGAGTCAGAAATTGTTCATAGTTCGACAACATTGATGCAGACTGAATGTTTTGATATTGAAATGCAACAAAATGCCACGCCCTTTTCACAATCAGAGCAGAAACTTTTGGACATTAGCAACCTAACACATGATTCTGATGTAGATATGTTAGTGCCATGTTCTGATACAGATGTATTGTAAACAATCACCACACTCCCAGTGATAAGGAAGTTAGTAAGGGTACTAGTTTGCTTGAGGGGCACAGAGTTGTTGACATAGGTCTTCTTAATCAGAACATTACTCAAAAATTGGTATGTGCATTTTGTCAAAGTGCTGTAGAGTTAATTGAAGTAAAGAAGAAAGGACTTGGCAGTGACTTTCTATTTCATTGTAAAAATATAAACTGCAATGAACATAAACCTTTCCCTTCAAGTAGTCAGCTCTCTGTAGGAAATGCAAAGATAAATCTTATCAATAGACGAGCAGCTTTTGCAATGCGCTGTATTGGCTGCAGTCACACCGACTTGCAAACTTTCTGTGGCGTAATGAATTTACCACCCCCAGTAGGACACAGTAGCAAAGATATTATATTGAAAGGATTGGAGAATGCTGCTACTAGAGCACAAATTATTAGTATGAGAAATGCTTCTGTTCAAGAGTTTGAAAGCGCAGAAGGGGGGCGACAACATGTTCCGCAACATCGATGTATCGTGTGATGGTACCTGGATGACTAGAGGCCATACATCTAATGTTGGTTCCACAACTGTTATTGGTCTGCAAACTGGAAAGGTACTCGATACTCATACAAAGAGTAAAATTTGCAAATCTTGTCAGTACTGGAAGAAACAAGACCAAAACACAGACGGATATTCAACCTGGACATTTTATGAATAAATTTTGTGCTGAAAAGACATTCTCGCATTAAAAATCCCAAATACAGATGAAAGTTGCTTCTTTTGAAGCAAGAAGAGCTAGGAGACGAAGGCGCCTTGTCGTGAATGAAGAACAGACAGAAAAAGAGGATCAAGCCATATCTTCCTGGGGATATTGAGCTCTCATCAGGTAGGATTTAACATTTTAAATAAAAACTTTCACGAAAATCAGGCATGTGACTCATCGTGTCAGTGATATTTGCTACAATTTTAAAGCTAGAGTTATCAAATTTGAAATGCATATAGCCAATACTATCCTTTATAGCGTGAACCTCCACTTTTTTGTCTAAGTGGTATATAAACAGAGATATTGCTGTTCTAAGTTGAAAATGTTTGCTATTTAGAAGGATCATATTTCAAGTGTCATATTTACAAAACCGATTATGTTATATATTTTTTGGAGGTTCACGCTATAATTATAGGTGTTATGTACATCATATGCTGGTTTGGTATTCTTAGCACTTCTTATTTTTAGTAAATCCTCCGCACGATGCAAGGGGGGGTTTTGCTTTAAATTATTTTTCATAACTTCATGATAATATTTTTTAAAAAATCAATAATTTAAATGTGCAAACTAAACTGTGTTTATCACCAAGAACATTATCTTATACAACATGTGGCCAAATCTTATGATAACATGTTTGTTAGTTTTTTTTCTGTGAATTTTTAAAGCGGAAACCTCATGTTCTGGGCGGGTCTCCTGCCTTAGGACTCCTCACGGACCAACTGTGAGTATCAGGCCATCATTGGTACAAATGTCCTGGGCCGTTTGCGGTTGTTTGAATCTATTCTGGATTCTCCAGTAAAACCTACCCACAGGAGCGTGGTGCCAGCTTCTCTTCCAGCCTTTGTCTGGTCCGGAAGGAAAGAAATTACATATTAGGGCGAATTCTCTAACAGTTGTTCCGGTCAGGATCAAAGATAGCGGTAGAATGGGGAAACAGGTTCTCTTTGAAGCTAATCGCGTTTTAATATGCAAGGGTATCATGTGTTGCAACACAGTTACACAGTTAAATCGTAGTATATGTGCCATTCGTGTAATAAATATTACCAATGAAAATATTTTATTGTCAAACGGTACTGTGGTGGGGACTGTCTGTGAGGTGGACTCCGCTGGTGATCTGAGTTTTGATGTTCTTTCCGCAACTTCTGTAGAATATTCCATGTCTAGCAAGGACAAATCAGGGTTTATTAATACTGCTGATATGGGGGCTGGCTCATGTCGATTTCACTTTGATAATATGTACGGATCTGCTGCTCAAAAGACCGCATTGTTATCCTTGTTGGAGAAATACGATGATGTCTTTTCCTATAGCGACTCTGATGTGGGATACGCTGATAAGGTTCGACATCAGATCCGGTTATCCCAGGACACCACTCCAATTAAACTGCCGTATAGGCGGATTCCCCCTGCGTTCTACTCAGAGGTTCAGAGTCATATTGCGGATCTTCTTAAAACAAGTCATCCGTAGAGGTCAGCCCTGGGCGCACCAGTGGTGTTGGTCAAAAAGAAGAACGGTCTTACGCCTATGCGTGGATTATATAGAATTGAACAAGAGGACAATCAAGGATGCATACCCGCGACCTCGCATTGATGATTATCTGGACTCTCTGGGCGGTGCCAAGTTATTTTCCACCCTCGACCTGACTAGCGGGTATTATCAGGTAGCGATGGCGCAGGAGGACATAGAAAACTGCTTTTGTACACCTTCGGATTGTACGAATATACCCGTATGCCAATGGGTCTGACAAATGCTACTGGAACCTTCCAAAGGTTAATGCAAAATTATATGTCTGATTTTATGTTCAAATCTTTATTGGTTTACTTGGACGACATGTTAATTTTTTCAGGAAATTTCGAGGAACATTTGGTTAGACTAGGTAATGTATTAGAGAGGGTATGAAAATAGGATTGAAAATTAATCCTGATAAATAGTTTTTTGTAGAGACAGAGTGGACTTTTTGGGGCACACTATTTCTAGTGGTGGCATTGCTACACAGCAGTCCAAGATTTCTGCAATAAAGCATCTTAGTGTACCCACTAGTGTAAAGCAAGTGAGAGCTTTTCTGGGCATGGCTGGGTATTATCGGAAGTTCATCCCCGGTTTTTCTAGTGTAGCCAAACCTCTACTGGACTTGGTCAACGACAGTGATTGTCTTGGTCAGTCGCCTAAGAAGAATAGACAAAGGAGATCAAAAGAAACATCGAGCTTTGAATGGAGCAGTGAATGCGAGAGCTCATTTGAGCCCTTCAAACCAAGTTGACCTCCGCGCCAGTTTAGGTTTCCGACTTTGGATTACCATTTGTTTTGGATGTCGATGCATCCTATAGTGTCAGGGGCAGTTTAAGCCAGGTACAGGAGGTATTAGTAAAGTCATACTATGATAGTAGAACTCTTCGCAGAGAAGAAAAAAACATCAAGAGTAGTTTAAAATTGGAATTATTGGGGTTAAAATGGGCGGTAACTGAGAAGTTCCGTTCTTATCTTTTGGGTAGTAAAGTTATTGTGTTCACAGATAACAAAGGCTTGACATTTTCCAATAGGGCACAACTGGGTGCTATTGAGCAAAGATGGTTGGCACAGATGGCTGTCTTTGATTATGAGATAAAGCACCGTCGGGGTTCGTTAAATAGGAATGCAGATTTCTTGTCTAGGTATCCACCGCCCACCGTACCAGACGAGACGGATTGTGGGCAGTGTCGAAGATGAGGATATTAGGTTAACCTTGCCATTTTTCTCCACCGTCTTCCGGTTGGATTTGTCTGTACAGGCGATGGAGATCGCGCATGATAAGTCGGACCCTTATGGTTTGACAGAGCTGAAGCTTTGCAGCGGCAGGACCCGCGCTTCAGGTAGTAATAAACGCCCTGGAGAAAGATACTCCGGTAGACACAACCGGCTGGTCGCGGGAGTCACAGCGACTGTGGTTGTCCCATGACGCATTTGCATCCATAAAGGAGTACTTTGCATGAGAACTGTGGGACACTGGGCCTGATGATTTGAAAATTATCTTACTCACTCTCTGCGTCAGTTATCTGGCATCCATCCATGAGATCGGCCATCAGGGCGTGACAAAACGTTGCGTTGGTGAAATCCCGTTTTTTTGGTGGGTATGGCAGGATGTTAGTGATCAGGTGAAGTCCTGTACTATTTGTAACCTGACTAAACCGCCTAAGAAGATCACCACTACTTACAGCCATATAGTGGCCACCGTCCGTTGAAATGGTGTCCATGGATTTCATTGAATTACCGCGAGATTCATGCGGGTTCAAACACGTATTAGTGCTCACCGATGTGTTCACTAAATATGTGGTCGCCTATCCTACCCTGGATCAAACCGCAAAAACAGTGGCGGAAGTCATTCAGTCCCGATGGATGCCAGACTTTGGAGTACCCAGTAAATTGCACTCGGACCAGGGAAAAGGATTTGAATCATCCATTATATCGGCACTTTGCCAGAAGTATGGGATTAAAAAGTCCAGGACCACTGCGTATAATCCAAGAGGCAACGCCATATGCGAGAGGTTCAACAGAACATTGTTAGCCATGCTTCTGTCATTGGAGGACTCGGCTAAGTTAGAATGGTCTCGCCATGTGTCCAGTGTTGTCCTGGGTTATAATATCACTCCACATACGTCCACAGGGTGGTCACCTTATTATTTACTTTTCGGTAGACACCCCAAATTGCCAATTAATTTTATTATTGACGATTTGTTTCATCCTGATGTTCCGGGGAGCGATGATATGGGTTCTCACCAAAATAAATTGGCAGAAGCGCATAGAGATGCAAGTGAACGTTTGTGGATCCACAAAAGGTCGATAATAAACAGGGTATAATTGATATCATACCTTTGAATACCTTGGTACGTCGTAGAATAGGCCATAACAGGGACACCAACAAATTGGAAAACCTGTATTCTAGGCAGGTATATCGAGTAGTCCAGAAGCCTGATATTCAATCAGGTTATTATGTGATCGTTCCGGTCGATGGTATGGGTCACTCTCGGCTGCTAATATCTGGCCGTCACATCAAAAGATGTGAAAACTT